>CAODLS010373391.1:0-25158 GCA_948243855.1 Flueggea neowawraea
AACAGATGTATGCGGTGCAATGTCTTCTAGAGGGTACTCATCCAATTGCCCTAGTATTTGTAGTGAGCAGATGGATAGGCGTTCTGAGCCATCCAAGAACAACAAAAAGAGGACTAAATCTGGTGAAAATCCCAGGCCTAGACCAAGAGATAGACAGTTGGTTCAAGATCGTATAAAGAAGCTGAGAGAGCTGGTACCCAATGGATCAAAGGTAAACCCTTTTGTGGTCCAGCGTCTTTCAGACTTGTTAAAATTGCAATTCCCTTTCATTCAAACCTAGTGTCTGATATGTGCTGAAGATTTTGATAAAATTTCAGTGCAGTATCGATTCATTGCTGGAGCGCACAATCAAGTACATGTGCTTTCTGGACAGCATAACAAAGCATGCTGACAAACTCAATAAATGTGAATCGAAGGTGAAACCCTAGGTTTCTTGTAAATGTTTTGTTTGTGCAAATGATGAACACGACACCCCAGACATGATTTTTAGTAGTGAAATAAGTTTCTTAACCTTCATTGATGTATTTGCTTTTGAAGTTCACTCCTGTGAAGGCTTCCAGATCAGTGACTCTTCTGTCAATGGCATGCTCTTCTTTAAATCTGTTGCTAGATAGTTGTAAATGTATATATTCATTCAACTCAGCAATTTCAGCTTCTGCTTGGATTTTCCAAATTGTCAACTGATTACGTGCATCCCATGGATAAATGTGCAGATGCATCATAAGGGATTGGATAACTCCAGTTATGAACAGGGTTCCAGCTGGGCAGTGGAAGTTGGGGGGCATTTGAAAGTTTCTTCGATAATAGTAGGGAATCTAAACAAAAATGGCCAGATGCTTGTAGAGGTAAATATTGGTCTGTTTTGCAAATAGTCATTGTATTCCTTGTCTAATTCTGATCTGAAAATGTAGATGTCAATGCGAAATTGGCTTGGTACAGCTATTCTAGGATAATACATTCTTCACTTTAGTCTTTATCGCTTATCCATCAATTCACAAGATGGGGAAAATAATTAACAGGAAATGTTGATGAACAGACGTGGTCCTATATGTACCTTCTGACTTCTTAGAGATGATCTTTTGATAACATTGATTTGTTCTGTGGTTGATCTACACAGATGTTATGTGAGGAATGTAGTCATTTTCTGGAAATAGCCGATGCTATAAGAAGCTTAGGTCTCACAGTCTTGAAAGGAATTACAGAAGTGCATGGTGAGAAGACATGGTTATGCTTCGTTGTTGAGGTATAATCTGAATTCTAATGTGATAATTAATTGTCGTAATGATGAATGAAAGCTTCAGTCATTTTACTCATATGCGAAGATTTCATGGCCAACTTTAATCTGGTTTTGCTGATGTTATCGTATAACTTTTTTCATTATATTTGATAAATCCAAGTGAGAGAACTCTTAACTTCTCATTTGTAACTTTCCCGGGAAAACGAGAAAAATAGACTATTTTTGAAGTCTACAATTACACAAGGTCAGATTACTGTTTGTAATATGCAGCATGCCTAATGTCATCTTTCTTATATGGTAAAATGCATAAAACTCCGTAGTTTCCAGGCATAACAAAAACCTAGGGGGAGGAACATTCTTGGACTTGTATACGGTGACTTGGAACACCTGATGAATCCATGTTATTTTAGCAGTGTCTAGATTTTAAATGTATATTATTCGATTTTCTCATGTTATTCATCGATAAATATTGACTTCAATTTTATGCATAAATAGAATGCAATTATTACAACTGGAGACTCCAATTATGTGTTGAAATGTTATATTTACGTTTCCTGTATTCCATTCGTAATCAAAAGCTAATTCTGTTTTTACAACATTTCAGGGACAACACAACAGGATTATGCACAGGATGGATATTTTGTGGTCACTTGTGCAAACATTACAGCCCAAGACTACAAACTAAACCAAATGATGGAGGCTAGTGTGCTCTTGGAGATCGCTGCAGTGGTCGTGTTTTAAAATAGTGAGTCATTTGTGGTCTTTGATTGCTATTATTTGTTTGTGTTCTTATTTGTGTTTCCTTTAATCAAGAAAAAAGTTTTCTTCTAAAGTAAAAGAATGCGATGTTTCTGTCAATGGCTCTCTTTTACTCAACAGTGTGTCGAATTAACAACATTCTCCCAAATCTCCACCTCATTTTCCTTGTTTGGAAGTAAAGTTCAAATTGTGAAATAATATTCTTGAGCTGTTTTTGTGTGCTTTCCTTTATGTTTACGTCCAAATCTTAGTTGTCACATTTGTGATTTTTTGAACATTTCTAAAACAATTGAGATGCTAGAGGCCCCTTTCTCCGAACAAACAAACCGTTCGGAGAACCAGACAGATTATGAAACCAAAACATTATGAATAGAATACTTCATTACAAATGTATTTACTTCCCAACAAGAATGCAACAAATTATCATCATAGTTTAAAATGACAGAGTGTTGAGTTTCCATCTAGTCCCTTAGACCTGAAGTAAGCCGTGAACTCAGTAATATGAGTTCCTCTGTCAATGGGTGTCTCCACATAGAAGCTCCTTTAGTGGCCCGTACGGTGTCACTGTATTCGCTGTACTAGGGTAGAAAAAACATGCACCAGATGCTCTCTGTCCAACCCCTCCGACTAGTACTCTATGCTCCACACTTCTGAACTTGTCATTGGTGATGAGCTATGCCATTGTAGAACAAATCATGAAGGTTGTCCTGCTGTAATTGATTGTTAGTGACACATTACAAATATTGACATCATGTTCTTCATTTCTGAGTAAGATGTTCTATTTTATTAGTTTATTTGGTTGCATGTTTGTTTTGTTTAGGGTTTTGTTAGCCGGTACCCATGGAAAAAAATAACTATTTCTATTCATATTTCAAATACATAGATTATATTTTAATTGTATGTTGATGTTACACATCGGTTGGTAAACACCTATGTCTAAGATCATGTATAGTCGATGTTACACATCTGTTGGTAAATAATCATATTTAAAATTATAAATAGTAATGGCTTCGAAGTATGGGATGAGTGGAATGGGGATTATTTCAAGAATTTTCAAATAATTTTGGGGATAACCTTCCATTTGTGAGGCTCGTGATCTATAAAAAAAAATATATAACTAATGATAGTAACTTTTTTAATGAATACTATTACGTTGAAGATGATAGGTTTGTCATTTGACATATAAGCTACGAGCCTAATTGTAATAACTAGAACTTATTAATTTATAGCATACACATCCAGCTATATATAACTCTCAATCAATTAGCTTCTGAAATAAAATTGGTGAACAAATTATTTAATAGCATCTCTTCATATTTGCCGTGTTCTTGATGTGTATGTTTCGGAGTTGTAGATGTATTTTAGGCCAATTTATATGGTAGTCGTAAACCAGGAAAAGTCTCCAGAGAAGTGAAAATTGGTCGATAATGATAACTGGGAATATCATACATCGGTTTTATTCTATGCAATTCAATGTATCAGCTGAAAATTCTAAAGAATGAAGCACTTGAACTCCGAAATACTGCGGTAGTAATAGTCATGCTTAATTTTTATTTCCCTTTTATTCCTGGACTAAATAAATGATTGCTCCTTTTTGACTGAAACTGAATAATTGTTCCAAGTCTTGAGGAGTTGGTGAAAAGCTCCTCTCCAATTGAGGTGTTGGCCAGGTGTATACTTGTAGGGAATTCCTGAGGTGGATTTTATGAAAATTACAAAGGCTCCTAAACTTTCATCTCCAATGTAGTATTCTAATTATTTTAATGGAAATATCCAAGATGTATTAGTACATAACCAGCTAGGATCAGGCATAATCCTTACAGTTTTGGAAATCATGGGGCTTGAATTTTGATTTAACCCTTAAGGGTAGTTAAAACTTGATGTCTCCTAAGCTAAATGATATTGGAATTTCAGGATGAGAGGTGAATTATTCAAAGTTTCGAACTATAATTTGAGCCAAGAACAAATATGATAAGTACTTTAAAATTTTTGGAAATGCCAAAAGGATTCTATTAGAACTAAAAGTACCAAACAAAAGGGAATGGAAGTCGAAGTTTTACCTGCATGAAGTCTCCCAAGTTCGCCACGAAAGCTCCCTCTCTTGGGGTACATTGACCCATTTGTTCTGATAAAGAACTTGGAGGCCACCTCTGTTGTCTTGCAGAAGTATAGTAAAAAAAGACGGGTCTGTGTGCTTTGTGGTTCCCAGTGTCAACTCTGGCTCTGAACAAATTGGGTAATAGTGGCACACCAATGGTTCTGTTTCCATGCACTCCATCCTCTCAAGATGATCACTTCTCAGTCCTAATGCCTCCGATAACAGTTCGGATAGCATCACCTTCAGTTTGATCATGTGTTTGATGTACTCACTCACTGCTTCTCTGCATCAACCAGTTTGTTTCAATCATAATCGTGTACTTTGTAGTTGTGTTATCATGTCATAAATTGTCACTTCTTAGTAACTGCATACGTGAGGAAACAGTTTAGGGTCGAGTTTATCATCTTGGAACTCGAACGCTATGGTGTCTATCCAATTTGCAGGAGCTTTATTCACCAGGAGATCTCCATTGCAGAAGAACCTTACTCGCTTCGTCGTGTCACGGGTGTAGAATTCTGCCTTTTTCTTCTGTGGTTGCTCATGGAATCGCCTAACACCTGCTAGCATTTCTTCCATTACACTAACTGGAGTTCCATGATTAACCATTTGGAAGAAACCCCATGTTTGTGATGTTTTACATATTTCATTCACCACTTCTGCCCGCCGATAACTGTCATACCGATCGAGGTCTATCACAGGCACCTGGAGATTGACATTAGCAGTCTCTGACGACGATCTCTGCACGTTCTCGGGTCTGTGGATGAAAAATCTGGGGATCTTGGTAATTCCAGAGTCTACTAATCCCTTAACACCAGCTTTAGTTTCATCAAATGCTATAACTTCCTTAGCTTTATCATAGTTAAACTCATCATCATCGATAAGCAACTCAATCTTCAAATCCTCAGCTTTTTGGAAGGCAGAAACATCATCAAGAACAGAATCCACTGCACTGGAAATGACTTCAATGTTTTCCGAAAGCAATGAATAATGAGTTATGATACTTTAATATGTCTAAATACAGGAGCTGATGATAGTGGGAGCTATTCAAGCATAACAAAAAGATGCTAAACGTATTGAAAATGGAAGAGTACAAGAGAGATGCCTTGAAGTAATTATTTTTTTCTTTTTTATAAAAAAAAGAAGACAAATTACAAGGCGGTAAGAAGACAATGACATAGGAGGTTCTGGCATTTCCTTAACCATCTCAATCTTGAAAACGTTATTACTCATGTGGGATGAGAGAACACAGACTTGTCTTTATGTTGGGAGTGTTTTGGCATTCGTATTGCCTGAAAAGGGAAGGTCTTAGCTCCTGTAGGTTTGTCCTCATTTAGGTCTCCACTCCCAAACAAGGCCTTAAGTGCTTGTATCATTTGGATAATTACAGAAGAAAAGACAAGACGCTTGGACCCAACACCATTGGATGAAGACAAAATACAATACTCTTGCTTGGTTTTGTATTTGGAACCATTTTAGTTATAGGAGTTCTGCCTCACTTACTAAGCTTCAACTTCAAGTTTACACTTCTTGCTCTCTAATCTCCAATGCAATGCAATGATTTTCGACAAGCCAACATGTATATCTTGAGGTTTCGTCCGTTCTCCACAATCCCTGCACAAAATCGTCATTGACGATTTGCTAGAATGGCGCTAAAAGTAAATTAAAATAAAAACAGTTTAACAAATTGACTTAAATTTGGACAATAAAAGTTGTCGAAAAAACCAAGTATTCCTTGTTTGCAATCTCTATCATAATTATCAATTTCAAGCACTTCGTAAATAGTACTTTTTTCAGATATTTTCGTATTGGCGTTTAAGATTTAAATTTAATATGGAGTGATCCAAAAATTCAAGATATTATAAAAGAAAATTTTATCAAACATTTTCAACTAATACATTTTTAACATGTATACTTTTAGTAGGTTGAACGGCAGACTAATCAAGTGTTTGAAATAATTGGAAGATAAATAAAATAATATATTTTTTTATAGATGGTAAATGTTAAATAATACTGAGTATAATATATATCTCAATAACATAAATATGATTTTTGACATATTATAATCTTATAAAAACATATTATTATCTTTATTTTTTTTGTTATCTATCTCAAAATGCCAATATTAAATCTCCCGCCAGCCATCTACCAAAACAAAATATTGGGTTAGAGCAAAAGGGATTGTTTGTTGTTGGGAGGGCTGTATTTAGTGCAAACATGTATAGAGCAGAATTGACATGAAGAATTAGTCGTACACAAGTCAATTAATTGTAGCTGTGATAATTAAAGATAAGCAAGTGGATTATTAATTTAATTGCAGATTGACATAAGGAATCCACATATATTTTTAACAACCTGTGACCCATGAGATTTATTATTTAATTATTAGGAAATATATTATATATATATATATATTATTAATTTCAATAGTCAGATACATATATGTCACAAAATCCACAATACATTTAAAAAATGGCACACGTCTCATTCTTGCACAAACCAATCCCAAATCCAATCACGAAGAAAATGAAAAGATAAAAAAGACAAATTTAGTAAATAAAAAAACCTACAAGGAAACTGCACCTTTATACATTCCAAAGAGACATCTTATCAGCTTAAGCATCACATCTTCCTTTTCAAAAAGTCTTGTTTAAAATTTTAGTCGGCGATACAACGAAAACTTAATATATATTAGCGTTTTATATACATGTACTTTAATAAAATATTTTTATTTATAATTTAATTATTTTTTATTATAAATATAAACATTTAAATTTTAATAATAGATATTTTTAAATATGAATAGAGATAAATATTTATTTAAATATATTCGTAAACGTAGTATTACATGAAAATGAAATTCTATCTATATTGATAATAATTAAAAATTGAAAGTTTTCTTTAATTAATTATCTTTTTTTTAAGTAATTATCTTTTTTTGTAGTTGATGATAAAGATTGTAATATTATATCATCTAATAATTATAGTAATTTAGAATTAATAAAAATAGATAAAAGTGTTCAAAAAAATTTCTTCTACATTCTGACTTTTATAAGTGTTATGATATATAAAAAATTTATTTAGAAGTCATTTTAATTGTTTTTATCAAAAATTGAACTCACGACTCCTTATCATTTGAGATAATTTTAGTATCAACGAACTATAAATCTATTAGTATAAAAAATATTAAATTTACAGTGTAATTGTAGACATGACCCAATAATAGACCAATGAATGAATTGAAAAAGGAAATAAAGAAGAAGAATCTCGGCCAGTGGATGTAAGTTTAGTAAATGATTTAGTCACACATCTAGGAAGATGCTCTAGTGAATGACTGATGCAAGAAGAGGGCATCGAATTTTTACGGGTTCTAGAGTTTTAAGTGTGCTAAAATATATTTACTTAATTAGTACCAATATATAGCTCTCCAATAGCATATGATGAGCTTACAATACGTGTTACTCTCTTTATATTTTTTACCGTGCAACTTAACAATTCGCAATCTACTTCTACTATCTCACGTTCAATTTGCTATTCGAGTGAATCAACTGAATTTGATAAACATTCTAATGCATCATAATGAAACTCGATTAGAGAGTAAATGTAAGACGACAAAATGAAGCATAAAAGTT
Source organism: Flueggea neowawraea (assembly GCA_948243855.1). NCBI lineage: Eukaryota > Viridiplantae > Streptophyta > Magnoliopsida > Malpighiales > Phyllanthaceae > Flueggea > Flueggea neowawraea. Next base: position 7,724 of record CAODLS010373391.1, read on the forward strand.
TGTAACAGTGAAGATTAATTACACTAACAACCGTTTAGCACATAAATTAGGGGCAAAGAAAAATCGAGTAGAAGTGAAACGTACAAATAGATCGCATAGTGAAAAAGCAGAAAGAGTAACATGTCTATACAATTTATACATCTATCTTAAGCAAACATGCTTACGTATTAAGCAAGCCAGAGCTACCAAACACTCTTCTGGTTCACAAGGCATTCGCACTTGACCATTCTACTGTCACATCTATCTTAAGTGAACGGAGAAATCCAAAATTCATATTGCAAATGGCATTGAGAATTGAGATCATAAGTGTAATATCCCTCCTGTTTCGATCACTTCTTTGTAGCGTTCCGATCAAGTCGGACAAATTCTTTAGTGGAACGTCAATCTATTTCGATATGACCTCAGTTAAGATTTGAATCTCAAATGTTGAGATGATGTTTGGATAGTTGAAAGATGTTATTTTTGTAAGGTTGGGTGCCGTCGGGCCTCAGGAATGATCCGACTCACGTTTGGAAGCAAGGGAAGTTGAGGAATGTTGTTTGGAGTATGCCAACGTACGTTGGAATTTGTGAAACGTACGTTAACTGGAATTCTTGCACAACGTACGTCTTGGCAAGATAACGTACGTAAGGCAGGCAGAACTCACGTACGTGAGAAATATGTGTAGCGTATGTGAGCTGGGTTTCTAGGATGATTCAACTACATGAGATTTGGTGGTAACGTACGTGAGGTCGGGATTTTCAGTTCCAAAACATGATCTTTGGCTCGTTAACGTATGTGACTTTGATCCTAACGTACGTGAGGTCCTCCTAACGTACTTTAACCTTAAATTCACATAGGTGAGCCTCTAATTTCTATATATATCCGAACCCCGACCATTTCGTCCGTCATTTTCATTTTTCACTCTCTCTTACCTTCAGATTGATCATCTCACTACCTCATTACTTGCCCAACATTCCTAATCATCTCTTGAGGTAAGATCTCAGTTCTAATCACCTCTTTTCATCCATTTCATGCGTTTAATTTCAGAAATCCATTTTTGGCTGAAACTGAAATGGGTTTCAGATTTTGCATGATTCTATTAAAATGGATATTGTAAGATGTTAGATTATGGTTGTTGGAGGTTAGATTAACATAAATCTAGCTTGAAATCAGAATAATCGATGATTTATTAACATGGCTAGGGTTAGATTCGGGTTTGACCAATTTGTGATGATTTAATTGTTTGTTTGAGGAAATTGATGATGGATTATGTTCCTAAGGTTGAGATCAACCCATAGATATATTTGGTTTCGATTTTTGTCGGCCGAATCAAAAGTTAAGTAATTTTGAGAATAAAGTTTTGATATGAGTTTTTTGTAATTTTGGAAAGTTGATACTCATATTTGTAATTTCTGAAAACTTGGGTCTAAAATTGTAATTTTAGAAACTTGGGAGTTAAATTTGTAAATTTTGAAAATTCTGACTATTTTGAATAGTCGTTTGTATAATCTTAGGCTCGATGGACTAGTTTATAATTTTACGAAGTCTGGGACTAAAATGTAATTTTACAAAAGTTGTGGACCAAATCGTAATTTTACGTAGATTTGGATTTTTAGGCCGTGATTGCTAGATCTTTGATCAAAATAGGATTTTGACGCCGATGACGTCTGAGTCTGTATTTGCATTTCATGCATGTTCTTTTTTGTCACAGTCACCATGTTTGATCTATTGTGAATATTTGTTTCAGCTCAGTACGGTTACTGAGGTGACCAGCCGTCGACCGGTACTATGATTCAGAGTTTGGAAGCTCGGTATCCAGGTGAGTGGATTGCAGCTTTAGACACATATGTTGTATCTCTTCCAATTATACGTTTTTGTTGTGCTATCACCTTAGCATGAAACCAGAATAATTAAATGATTGAGAATCCTAAAAATCTAGTCTATGTGAGGACTTGTTTGTTATTGAATGGTTTTTGAAAAACCATTTGAGTTTTGGAAAAGAGTAATGATACTCTGTTTTGAAAAATTTTGCGCTTCAGCGAAAAAAGAAATATTTTGAAATAATATAATTTGATTATATTATATTTTGGAATATTTCGGAAATGAATATTGAAATTCGTTTTTGGTAAACGATTGATTGTTTGCATGCTTGGTTTTGCAAATCATGCCATTATGGATTTGATAAATATTTTAGAAACCATAATTTTATGTAAGTATGTTTTGGAACTTGATATATAAGCCGTGTCTTATATATCCTTTGGTTTTAACATACTCGGTCACATGACCGTTTGCTATTGGTTTTGGTATACTCGGTCTCAGGACCGCTTGTTATTTGATTTAAATATATACTATGTATATATTTTGGAGACGGAACACCTCTGCTACGAGACGTGTAGCTTTTGGTATACCAATGAATGAGACAACCCAGCTACCACGGGTGTCGGTAGCCATGTTGTCTGATGGGGCACATGATTTGATATTGATAGAGGCGGGTCCTCATCACACTATGGCTGGTCCACACTTTTTCGTGATTGGTGGCAGAGTCTACATCACACTTGCTATGTCTAGTGATTGGTGGCAGAGTCCATATCACGTTTGTTTTGGTCCCAGATCTGCGTTATATGTTTTGACTCACGTATTTATAGAATACATTTTGATTTTTAACGGTGGTGGAACAAACCTCAACTAATGGCGATGGTGGGGGCAAACCTTATGAGTTGAGTCTAGGCAAATCTCACATCTACAGGTTGAGTATATGCCAATCACACACCGATAAGATATGATTTTAAAAATAATACTATTAGTATTATTATGATACTTACAAGACAAAGTTTGATTATAAGGCTTTGATAAGAACTAAAAATGTTTTAGTTTGAAAATCATGATATGATAAAACGTTTTTGAAACGTTTTGTTGTGTTATTGAAAGTACATTGGCTTGATGAGTTTTGAATAAATAATGGAAAGATTTTAGAAATATTCATAAAAGTATTTTTATAAACTTATGAATGATTTCGTGTATGCTGTTTGTTTTGATTGCGAACAATTTCGAAATGATTTTCGAAAGACTATTATAGTATAGCGTGTATACATATATTTATATGTTGACTATATTTGTACGTGATATTTTCGAACTGTTTTCAAAACAGTCTTTGTGAAGCACGTATGATGCAATCTAAAATGTTTTCCCACACTGGATTAACCCCATTTTCTTTATTTGTTTTGTCCCATGTTTATTATCATCTTGCAGGTGACTATTGAGGATTATGATCGTTGACATTTGATGCTCGTGAAGTATCTTGACGTTGCGGTCAGCGCCCTTTTGATCGGACCCGTTTGTATGATTAGTAGAGGCTCCACACCGGATTTTCTGTGGGTTTTGTTTTAGTTTTTGTTATTGTATTTAGTATTTCAAATGTTTAATTTGAAATTATTTCCGCACAAATTTATATCATGTTTTATTTTAATAAATAATATTAAAATCTTTATTGGTTTTTATCATATTTCATTAAATATGATTTTGGGTAATAATTTTGTATATGGAGGCTTATGCGAGATGAGCCGGGCTCTCATAGAAGGTTCACCTCGTACGTCGGTCACGGTCCTGAAAATAAGATTCATATGAATATGTATTATCCCCATGAAATAAAGGGGTAATATACAACTTCATGGAGTCCCTTAACTTTCCCTAAAAAAATGGCAAGGCTCCTTACAATACCACTCCATATCTTGAGTTTAATAAAAAAAAAATAAAGAACAAAAAGGCAGGAATTTGTCCAAAAGTCATTACCAACATAGCCATTTGGTTCTAAACAGTTTTGGTTTTGGAAGCTCTCTTCCTGTGATGTCTCCGGCTCAAGTTCCTCATTCCAATAAAAAACAGTAGCGCCCCGAAAAGAGCCATATTCTGCCAACAGAACATGTTCAGGTGATTTTGTATTTAAAACAAACAAGAATTGGAGTAGTTATCATCTGATGCACTATCTGCACCAAGATCAGAGATTTCTTCAGAAAAAAAAAAACACAATTTGAACATTCGAGTCGAGCAAATCAAGTGGCATTCTGCATTAATATACTAAGGCAAAGATCAGAAGTTGATTATAAAAGCCTACTACTGATACTAACCAGAAGAAAGGCTCCGAAAGAGCTGCTGAAGATAAAGGATGCCACCAATGCCCTTGAGAGCTACGCCCGCAGCAACCAATTGTCTAATCTGTTAATATATGCAATAAATTTAAATATTATTTCGGGCTCCAGCTGGTTCATAACTTGCCAGTGTCAATAAGAAAGCAAAACAAACTCTAAATGCATCAATGCCCTTAGAAAAGGAAAGGAAAAAATGAAAAGAAAAAAAAAACACTGTTAGAAGTTAATCTATTTCTATTTATTTCTTTTGAGAAAGTTGTACTTCTTTCCTTAAATAATAGTTGTCCTAGAAGACACTACTCGTTGGCATGGCCATCAGAATTGTGTGTCTAATCTCTTTGTAGCATTTTTATTTTTCTACTATGAAATTTTTATCTCTAGTCCATCAGGAATAAACTTCTAGCTTACCGATGAGCTTGTAACTCATTGGTACTGAAGTCAACTCCAGCACTAAAAGATAGTGAGTTCAATTCCTAATGGAAACAAATAAGATAACTTATCAAAAAAAAAAAGAAACTTCTAGTTCTGGTTAAAAGAGTGGCAAAACTTTAAAAAATTTTAGTAGTTAACTCGACTGATGCTTTGTCAAGTGTTGAATTTAGTCACCATTTCCATTCCCTTCTGAAATCATGGTATTATAATAGAGTGCTTGTATTCAACTGGAAAACAGGCAAATCCCAGACTTTTCGTGCAACAACAATATGCGTGTGGAGTCCAAGTATGCTGGTTCTCTTTCCTCTCATGGTAGTCTCATTTCTTTCAATGCAATTCAATTTCTTAGTATTAGTGGGGTCATAAGTGCAGATAAAGAGAAACCCTTACTTCAATTTCTGGAAATTGTAGACCAGTATGAGAATTGAAGTGACTTGTAAACACATCAAACATTGGCTTGAGAGTTTTTGCGGCTGGTCCCCCATCAAGTCCAAATTCATTAAATCTGTGAAAGAAAAATGAATTATATGATAAAATCAGTACATTGCCTGAATCAAAACAGCCATCATATCACAGAGCTAAAACCTATAAATAGGTTTTATTCTCAACATTTAGCAATATTGACATGATGATAAATTAGGTCATATGGCTTTAGACCTTCCACGTGGAAATGATAAATCTAATTAGATAAAAAGCTTCAGTCCTCTGCATTGCTTAGACAATGTCATAATAATGGCCCAGCTGTATTTTCAAGAATCATTACAGGTTTGGTGCAAAGATAATAGCAAGTCAAACAAGTTCAGTGTTTTTGGATGCCATCAGAATGGGAAAAACTTGCATTAATGTGTGTCTATAAATCAATGCATCATATATATCCTGCAAATAACACCAATTGACTCAGAAATCGCAATCAGAGGTCAATTTTCAAAATACAGAGGACCAATTTCCACAAGCATAACAAAATGAATGCTTTTATAAAAAAAATTAGCAGTTCTTGACTTCGAGAGAAAATTCACTTTCAATTACAAATTTTGTTCTATCTAGGATAGGAAGTTCAAACACGCTGACACAAAAACAAAAAAGAAGTCAATTAACAAACAGTTTCAAAGCTAGATCACCAATGTACATTCCGTCGAAACATAAATTGTTGGAAATATCAATACCCAAAAATAGAATAATACAAGACTTATCCTAAATTCCAAATAGCTCAATGAAATAATTAGCAACACAAATCCGATGTTTCATAAAACCTGATGGAACATTCCTTGTTAACAGAAGTACCTAACTTTGACAAGAATTGAATCAAATATTAGCATTAAGACCCAAAAAATTATCTCTCTTTACCAATGGGCTTGTAGCACATTGGTACTCCTGTACCAAGAGGTCGATTGTTCGAACCTTGGTGAGAGCAATTAAATGAATTATCAAAAAAAAACTTTCTTTCGACTAACCCATCTCAGTAACATTCAAGCAAACATGCACAAAACCCTAAACAAGAAACTGACAATGCAACCAAAAACCTTGCATTCCATCACCATTAGTTACTATTCACACTAATGTAAAATCAAACTTTAACAAAGTAAGCTTCAAGCCAACAAGCGCACAACAATAGATATATAGATCTATGCAATGCGTAAACTAAGAATCCTAAAAAAGTAAATAGATACAGAGCAAGTATTGAACGGGAAAAACAGAGAAAGCCCATTACTCTTTCAGAGACTAAAAGCATTGACAGAACAAAAAAGTGTGTGTCTGTGCGTGTGAAATCTAGAACTGAAGAGAACTGAGGGAATGTGTGTAGAAGATGAGAACTTACTCCTGGTAAGCAGAGAGTATGAAGACGGAGGCAAAGAGGACACGACCGAGAAAGGAAGTGAAAGCCATGGATGTGTTGATTCGTTCGAAGTTCGGACACAGAGAGAGACAGAGAAGAGAGGTGAATCTGTCTCTTTTGTTTGCTTCAGGACAGGGGAAGAGAGGAATTTGACTTCCGGGATTCTTTTGTTCCTAGATTAAGGTGTTTGAATGAACGGAAATTAACAAGGTAACCCTGAGGGTTAGTAAAATTAACTATAACATCCTTGCATTTTGAAAACCTTAGTAGTTAGACCGTTACATTGACTCTATACTAACGGTGTTAAAAAAATTATGAATAGATCAAATTTCCCTTCTTTATAAATAAAACCTTAACCCTGAGATTTATACATTAGAACAAAATCTATCTCCTTTGCCACCTAACTATGAACTACCCCACACTTCTACCTTACCACAAAAGTTGGCGTGTGAACTTTATACCTAAGTCTTTCCAGGCAACACGAAGCGTAGTCTCATGCATGCTCTTCTTTATACATGAATAATACGATAGCAAGGAGCCAACAACAAAAAGATTGATTTCTCATGATCTGGATCGGGCTACGACCAATATAAGAGGTGAATCAAACCATTAGTCTGACTCATCCTACACAAGTCTTGTATAATGAGAATGATTATCCAATTCATTTTACATAATTAATTATTAGGAAAAATCATACAATTATACTGAAATCAAATATGAAAACTGATTTTTAGGCCTGACCTAAACAGCTTTTGAGAAATAAAAACATGCTTCAAACTTCTCTAAAAAATACCAAATTTTTATAAAGTCTCCAAATATTTCCGTTTGACATTTTTCAAAATAAATTTGATCATTTTTTAATATCTCCAAATGTCTCCATATGACATTTTTCAAAATAAGTTTGAATGTATTTCTATTTGTCAAAATTGAAATTATGTTTTGCCTATTTATTAAATTCAGTATTTGATTTGGGACACCTGATATAATTGACTCTAATTATTAAGCCACTTCATTAATCAAATTAAACCATTGTACGAAGCTTGAGCAACCAAAATACTAATATAACCCGAAATAAATGTGAAAATATTTATATGTTAAATTAAGTAACAAAATAATCAGTTACTCTTATCAATCCACGAATAGTCTCAGTGTGGAACTCTAATACAAAAACACGAAGAGTATGAACAAAATGGCACCATGAGCTGTACAAAGTGCCTTGTTGAGCAGGGATTAGACGGATGCAATAAAAAAGAACTTGATATATTAAAGCCATAGAAAGAGGTGAAAATACTCAGTAATGGACAATACACTAAAGCGACTCCAAACTCTCATATAAACCGTTTTGAAATCCCTTTTTGAAAATATCGCACACACGTGTATACATATATAGTATTGATAATACGCACATAATATACATACAGTAATTTGAAACCATTTTCTCAAAAAGATTTTGTAGAGATAACATATGACACGCATTCACGTAAAAATCCAAAATTTAATTTATCAAGTCACCAACTTTACCAAGACCGATATCTAGAAAGGCAGACGATTATCAAGTAATAGACCAGATATTAAATTATAATTTTTCGAAGGCAACAGATTAACCGAACTCAAAGACTATCCCCGATAGCTAGGTGTAGACTACATGCCACCAGAGCACATGTATCTGACCGGACACACAAGTTACTACCAATCCTAGTAACTAGGCCTCGACAAATTGAAAGTATACCAAATACTACATTCCTGGTAACTAGGTTGTCCCAAGCCATACTAAACTATACAGAGTTTCTTAGTACATAAATCATACGCAAAAGATGGATATTTTCAAATATAATGCTTAACCCCATATTAAATATTTCTAAGTACAGGTTCATTAACCGGCATTTCACATAAGTCATTTTTTTATTACTAATCGTCTCATTATTTCGATTTACATGCGCAATTTTAACATATCAAAAATAATATAATGGGAAAAGTGAACTTTTATACATATAAAATATACTAGAGATTCATTCATAATAAGGTGCAAAAAGTATTTGTAAAACTACTAATAAGGACCAAACTAATTGTACAACTATTAGAAACTGAACTCATGCACGACAAATTGAAACAAAATCACAGAAAAAGATATTTCCATGACCTTTTTCATGAAAGGTGCACAAACGGAATCCAAAATGTATAAAACAAGTACACAAATGCTATACAAATTGTTTACAAATTAATTTTTAAACTGTTTTAGTTCATTTTAGTTTATTTAATTCAAATTTAATGTTGTTTTAAACCAAATTAGCTTAAAATTATATTTAGTGTACCAACCATACATAAATAGTACAAAATAATTTACAAATTTAATTTTGAACTGATTTAATTTATAGGTGCACAAATCATGCAAATGAGTGCACAATTAGTGCATGAATGGTGCACGATTCCTGCACAAATGTAATTTCAAATTGAACTTAGGGGCTAACACCATTCGTGATCAAATGTAATTTTAAATTGAACTTAGGGACTATTAGCTAATTTTAGGGCCTTATTTGTGATTGTTAAAAAATTTTGCTTGTTAAAAATTTCAGAGATTGTCACCATAATTGTGCACATGTGTGCAAAGGCAGATCCAACTAGGATTTGAAACTCTCGTCGCCGTTGCCATAGCCACCACTCATCTTCATTTTGGCATGGAAGATGCACGGTGTTCTGTAAACTCCCACTTAGGTGGCGAGTTAGGCAATCCAAACTGTAAAATACCCTTAATCCATTTAACTTTGTTTACAAGTTACTCCAAGTCCAAAATTGCAGCCTCAATGGAATTAGAGTCAGTGAAATTTAAGGAAAATTTTCCATCAGTTCTCATTTTCTTCGCGGGACCAACATCCAGTTGACCAGAGTTCTCTCCGATATTTACTGCCATTTCAGATGATGTACTCATCGGTTGTTTTCCCCATACATTCACATATGTTTCCGTTGTTTTTGTCTCCCTAGTAAAAATTGACGACACATTTGTTCCACTTGGGTAAGATTGGCCTTGGGAATATAGGTAGTCTGCATAGTATATAAAGGTATAGTCAAAATGGCAAACTGAATCAAAACAGCTCTTCCTGCCAAAGACAAGCACTCTATCTGTAATGGCCTGGTAGGTATGTTTGTTGACTCTTGTGTGTAAGATAGGAGGGCCTAAATATCTTCCTAACTCTTATCCCAAAGGGATTCCTAATAAAGCACTGAGAATCCTAGCCTCCCGAAGTACTATGCTCTTGGAGAAGAAAACCATGGATTTATTTCTGCTCACAGCCTGACCAGATGCTTCACAAAACTGATTAAGAACCCTATGGATCAGTTGTGCCATTTTTGTATCTACTTTAGCAAACAAAAGTAAATCATCAGCAAAGAACAAGTAATACAAGGGCGGTCCATTCCTGCAAAGTTGTATTGGTTCCCATCGAGGGGACCTATCTTGATCAAGAATGGAATGGGCCAACCTTTCAATACATAATACAAAAATATAAGGTGAAATAAGGTCTCCCTGTCTAATGCCAAGTGAAGGCCAAAACTTTTCCATCGGAAATCCATTCCATAGCACCTGCACTGAGACAGAACTAATACAAAATATGGTTATTTTAACAAATTTCTCTGGGAACTTAGCTTCTCTAAGAGTGTCCTTTATAAATTCCCACCGAAGCCTATCATAGGCTTTTTGAAGGTCAATCTTAAGAGCCATAGTCTTCTTCCCGTCCTTCTTACTTATGGAATGGATTGCTTCCTGTGCCAAAATAATATTGTCAGTAATATTTCTATTCGGAATAAAGTTGGATTGGCCCTCACTAATAAGATTCCCAAGAACAAACTTCATCATATTCGCAAGCACCTTCGTGATCGTCTTATAAATGACATTACAAAGGCTAATAGGGCAGAACTGTGTAAAGTTCTTAGGGCCATCAACCTTAGGAATTAACACTAATAAAGTGGAATTAAGCTGCTCTAGAAAGGATCCACTTTCAAAAGCATCTTTGACAAGGGAGCACACAGCACTGCCTATAATATCCCATTGATTTTGGAAGAAAAAACCATTGAGACCATCTTCCCTTATAGCTTTATTAGGGCTCATTTCAAATATTGCATGTTTAACCTCTTCCTCCAGGATGGGGCTCTCCATCTCTGCATTATTGAGTGCCCAAAATGTCTTTTTAACATTGTAACCAGGGATGTGCCCAAGCTTTTTTGAGAAGAGATCCGAGAAAAAATCAATCGCCCCACTTCTAAGCTTGTCTTGATCATAACACCAAGTGCGACCATCAAATTTGAGCATATCAATCCGATTACGGTTATGGAGAGCACGGTCTTTGGTATGGAAGAACTTTGAGTTTTTTGTCACCCAAATATATCCAGTCAGCTCTAGCTTTTTGATGCCATAATAACTCTTCTTGAACCAGAGTTGTTTCCAGATCCCTCCTTAGAGAAGCCTCAAACTCAACTAGTCGTTCAGAGTGGTGAAGTTCAAGCACTTTCTGGATGCGTCCAATACAATTAAGGAGTTTCTACTTACAGTAGTCAATAAAACCAAAGGTATTTTTGTTCCATCTGGCACATTCTACCTTAAAATTCTAGAAATTATCCAACCAATGTTTATCATTTTTCCAACAATTACTCACCAGGTCTTTGAAGCCAGGATGAGTAACCAATGGATTGAGGAATTTGAACAGCCTCGGAGAGTGGCTTGATATAGAAACACCATTACTAAGAAGGATGGGAAGGTGGTCGGAGTGAAGTTTAGGCAAATGTAGCAGAATGCTACTTGGGTAAGCAAATCAAGCAGGCATCATTAACGAAACACCAGTCAAGTTGCTCCTGAAGATTGCCTTTAGCCCAGGTGAACCGAGGCCCTTACTAATCCATCTCAACCATATCACTCTTCTGCACGCAATCCATAAAATGCCTACAGGGCCCCGTCCCAACGAAAGAACCTCCAGTTCTGTCATGAGAGGACAATCTAACATTTAAATCCCCAGCAAAGCACCAAGGAACATCCCCCACACTTTGCTCAAGTGGAATTAATTCAGACCAAAGCTGTTTTCTCAGTCTACTTTGAGGGAAGGCGTGCACCGCAGTGACAAAGAAAGACTGTCTAGTGCCATCAGTAACTCGCACATGTATAAATTGCCGAGAGTTATCTACAATTTCTACTGTGATATCATCCTTCCAAACTAACCAGATTCCACGACTGAACCCATTAGCTTCAATACGATGAGAGAAAGGAAAGCCCATTGCTTTGATGACATTATTCCCCCACTGATTTTGGGCTCGAAGATGGCCACCATAGCGGGTTTATGAGTTCGATTGTACTGGGCAAAAGTTTTTCGGAACCGGTCACTTCTCGCTTCCCTACAATTCCGAGCAAAAAAATTAAACATGTTCAAAAATAAAATAAAAGAACAAACACCTACAAACACCGGGAAATGAAAGCACAATGCCAAATCAAAAATAGAAAGAAGGGGAAAATTAGACGGTGTTGGATAAATCCACCACCTTGGATTCCTTTGACTCCTTTGAATCATTTACATCTGCACCCACAAGGGACGAGAGCTCGGATTCCAAATTCTGTTCTAACGTCCTGGCGAGAGAAGTTCCCGATTTCTTATTCTTGACATTCCGACGAATACTCAGACTGGTCTTCCATAGACGAGATGAGATGCCTTTATTCGGAGGCTTAACTCTTAAGAATTGTTCAGAGCCCACTTCTTCTTCATTTGTCACAGTAGGTTCTTGTTCCATTGAGTTGTCCGACCTCAGGAAAGCAACTACTAAATTTCTAGTCAGATCTAGGGAGGTAGTCCTTGGGATCGCCATTGAACAGCTTGCCTCTGGTGTAGAGGGATATCTCTTGGTTGCAAATGTTTTTGATTCCTCCAATCCTTCGTTTGACTCTAGTGAAGAAAAATGCGCGTTTGACACCTGGTTATTTTCGGATGCTGGCAAATCTATAGTGGGTTGGTCTATGTGATGTTGCCGTGAGAGTCCTTGTTTTTGGTCATGTAGGGTAATATTTGTAACTAAAGTTCTCATGGGCAGGCTTTGTTTAGAAGATCTTGGGCTTTGGGTCATTGGTTTAACAATTGTGGCCGAGGTTTTAATGCTGAAATAGTTATAACGCTCCTGCGCTTTGGATTGATTGGTAAACTCAGCCACCGTATTTCCATTATTCTCTTAATTTTTCTGAGCCAGAATCGCAAATCTCGATCATGTATTAAGCCATTGATTGTTGCCTTTCTGACTATTGCCTTATTGGGGGATTATTTCCTTGATTTGCAGAATCTTTCCTATTTGATTTTCTTGGTTGTTGTGGTGCGTGAATTTTGGGACTCAGGTAATTTCCAAGCGCCGGTTGTTCTCTGATCACCGACGTCGGCAGTTGCTCCTTGATTTGACTGTCAACAGCGTTGTGCACTTTTCCTGGTCTTGTTTGTTCCAAACTGAACTTGATTAATAAGCTTGCACTTCTCTGTTAGATGTCCAATCATTTCGCAATGGTAGCAAATCGTAAGAAGTCCTTCAAACTCCACCGCTTGATATTGTCCATCCACTGGAATCGCAGGAATAATAGGTTTGGTAGCATCAATCTCTATGGCCATTCTTGCAAATTTACCTCTTCCGCCAATATTCGTGTTATACCTAAGATGCTGCCTATGGCTCTGATTACGTTCTTGTGATAGTACTGAAATGGCAATCCTGGGAAACGAACCCAGGCTGTTAGGGCTGAAACACCCACTTTTTTGGCTGAAAAACTCGGTGTCCACGGTTGAACCGTTAGGTACGTACCACGTACCATCCATGGACCATCCAAGAGTGCATGGGCATAATTCGATTCATGGGAAAACCTCATCAAAAAATAATTATTTTCCAAATCCATGATCTTATAGCTTACTTTCAGTCTCCATATTGCTTTTATGGCTGACTCTAAACCTCTAAAACCAAGGGCACCTGAAAGGAGCCTAACAACGATGGTATGCTTAATCATAGCATTGATCTCGTTATGGATTTTATCGGAGAATCTGATTGACGGTATGGACTCATCTTTAACAATCATGATATCCTCTTCCTCAATCTCAATATCCTCATAATCATCCAAGTATAGGATCTCAGGTATTACTTTGCCCATCAGTTTCTCTTTGAAGGGGGGCCTAGCAGTGGTGTTAGTGTTGTCCGATGTAATCTCTTCCATAGTTTCATCCTCAGTAGGTTCAACTGCCTTGGTCTTCTTCGTATCTCGATTGCATGTTAGATCAAGGGGGTCACCTTTTAGGAGGTAGCCACCATTAATCGGAGGGGGAGACGAAGTAAGTATCAAGAGAGGTCATCTGCCACTGTGTTTCTCGTGAGCTCTATAACTTGCCAACTTATTGCTATTTGAGAGTTGCTGGGAGGGCTTTTTTTTTACAATAAAAAAGGGAGTTAGGGGCGACCAATAGTAGTATACCATTGTTGAGCGTTATCATGTAGGCGTTACCTCCCTGTTACGGAATATTCCAGAGCCATAGCTATACCGACAACGGACTTGGGTCCGTATAATAGTGCGGTTACCATAGCACCACAGTGAGACAAACTTCCAAGGGGTATATTGCTCTATTGCGTGACACGAGTCTTTGACTGTCAGGGCTACCTGGTTTGACGCCGCTCTCACTAGAACCCGCTCCTCACCATTATTACTATTATTAGATACATTCAAATCATTTTACTATACAAGAGCTTTATAATTTTCCTTGTACATCATTTGGAAAACATAGGCGTGTAAAAAAATCTTACACCTAGGAAGCAGTTGGCTTTGTAAAGAGGTTGCCTTCAAGGAGTTGGTGGATTTGAAATTCTAGATGGAACTCGAGGTCTGAATGTTGATTAAAGTGGACAGAACCCCCAAATTTATTTCCTCTTTCCTATCTTTCTTTATGTTTATTACATTTATCATTAGTTTGTTGCTGTGTTTAACTTGTTTGATATTGCTCTTGTGTTGAACTTGTAAAACATTTTCTTTTAAGAATCTAATTCACACTCCCTCAAAGATTTTCATTAGAATTAATAATTTATGTTGTGATTGAGTCTAGCCTTATATTGTTGTTTGAAGTGCAGGCCTACGACCTTGGTTCCTATTGCTTTCCCGACTTTTTGTCTATTCATTTGATTTAAATTGTTTATAGATTTTTTCATAGTTAGATTAAAATGGTTAGTTTTTAATCCCGTAACACACCACCATGCAAAAGTGTAAGTTTGAAACCTAGTCTAAATATGATCTTGGAAAGTTTTTTGGAATTGTTGGGTTGAAATTTTATCCATCAGCAAGATGGTGAAAAAATTATTCAAGTTCAAATTTTAACATTTGATTTTTTATTGCATGTTCAACATTACTCTATATAATCCTCTCTATTATATTCTTATTTAATTTAATTTTTCAGTTTAATTTATTTCAAAATTTGAATCGATCTATATTTGTACTTATTTATTAATATTTTATTAATAGAACTTCAAAAAGATAATTAAGCTCAATAATGACTCCATTTATACATTGAGGGACTATTGAGTTCCATAAATTTTATAAAAAATATTAATAAAATATTAAATTGGGAAGTAGAATAATGAATAATAATGTTATTAAAATAAAATTTAAATTTTAAATTAAATTAATTAAATATAATATAATATATTGTGCATATTATTAAGGATCCACAGCTCCAATCTAAACGGTTTCTAAGGGCATCCCAACAACTCTATTTTTAAATTTGAACAATAAAATATTTATTATTAAAAAAATAAATTAAATTTAAATTTTAAAATAAATAATAAAACAAAATTAAATCATATAATATATGATGACCCTCTAAAACATTGATACATTAATACTATTGAGATTCTCTAAACAAAGTACTCTAAAAAAAAAAAATAACAGTCCAATTACTAAAATACCCTCTTCCACCGCTCCCGCACTCGCTCTTGTCACCACCTCCACCGCCACAGCTTCTTCCTACTCCCATAAACCAAAACTAAACTTCATCGTCACGGAGGTCCAGTGAAGCAAACAATCTCATATGTGCCATTTCCATCTCTCTCAGAATGTCTTATCGATTCGTCAAGCGCTTTCTCTACCACATGTGTATGTTACGCTATCTCAACTTGTTCCACTTACATATATTCTTTTGTTTTTTTCGTTTTTTTTTTCATCACATTTGAGCTCCATATAATCTCCACGGTACAGATTACACCAAGACTTTAATTCAGAAACAGGACTCGTATCGGAAGTTCATATACGACGTCGTTAAGCGGTGCCATTCGCAATTTCCAACCGCTGCAGATAATAAGTTGAAAACGCCTCCGGTTCCGTCCGGCGATGCTAGATACAGCTCTGGCGATGAGGATGTGAATGACAGCACTAAGTGGAAATTGGAGCTCGCTTGGCTCTCGAAAGATCTCGAACCTGCTCTCCAAGCTTGTAGGTAGGCCCTGCCTATAGGTCGGTCTGTTTCGTTGCAAGCTTTTAATGACTCTGATTGCGTAGTTGTTGTTGTGAATGAAGTTTAGTTATGTGTTTTTGATAATTGAAATCGGAAATGTGGAACATGTTGTATATGAATTGGTTTATTTTTGGCGACTTTATGTATAATTATTGAAGTATTGTTTGGTGATGGTTGAATTACGGAATGGATTAGGGAATAAGATTCCGCCTAGTGGATGGTTGCTTATGGAAATCATTGCGCATATTCAAAAGAGTAAGATTGGGATTGAATGTTGGAGCTTGAGTGATCTTAGCATTGGACTTTATCTCATTTATCTTCGTCAAGCGTCCTTAAATAGGCTGGAGGATGATAAGGGAGTTCAAATCACTTCCGAGTCAATAGTAATCGCTAACTTACATTTATTGAATTTGAAGTTTGCTTTTGTTTTTCTGCTGTTGTAATTAAATATTTATATGAGGTTATTACTTTGTGATTTAGGTTCATGATCTCATCTACCATTTCGAGTTGGCGAAAGGTTGTTACAAGGGTAATGTTGCAGGTCTTGTCAGAAATAGCATGCTTAGGGAGAATAATGTTCTCAAAATTGTGAAAGATTCTAGTGTAATGAGGCCAGGCTATTACATTGGGGTTGATCCGCGTGAGAAACTCATCATTCTTGGCATCCGAGGAACTCATATGGTGTACGACCTTATCACAGATATAGTTTCTTCGAGGGAAGGAGAAGTCACATTTGAAGGCTACTCAACCCACTTTGGCACAGCTGAAGCTGCCCGTTGGTTTCTAGCGCATGAGATGGGAACCATAAAAAAATGTTTACAAAAATATGAGGTATTGAAAATCTCAGTTTATTCTCTTCTTTCGGATCCCTAAGTTTGTAAGAGGCTTTTTGTGTGTGTCTGTCAATGCGACTGTGAGTATGTTTGCTCTTACAATACCATTATGAAAAACCTAATTCATGACAGGGATTTCTGTTAAGGTTAGTAGGCCATTCTCTTGGAGGTGCTACTGCTTCTTTACTTGCAATAATGCTTCGGAAAAAATCAAAAAAAGAATTGGGCTTTAGCCCTAATATTGTTTCTGCTGTTGGATATGCGACTCCACCCTGTGTCTGTAGAGAGCTTGCAGAAAGTTGCTCTGATTTTGTCACAACTGTTGTAATGCAGGTGGGGCAGATTTACCTCATTTTGTGTCTCTTGCATTTATTTTCCTCTCTTTTTTCTTTTCTTTTGCATAAAAATATGGCTGAGAAATTTAGTGTTCACTTCTTGAATTAATCAATGATTTTTTCCCCCATCCTGATTGCTTCTCAATTTCGATCATGTACAGGATGATATGATATAGTACAGTCATAATCCTTTAGTAATTCCAACCAACGTCTTTGCCTCATGTTCAGATCTCTTTGCCCAAAGATGTACTTCAGACTCTTATGATCTGTAAAGATCTTAAAAGTCTCTCCGTACAGATAGTGCCTCCAAATCTTAAGTGCAAACACTACGGCTGCCAACTCCAAATCATGTGTCGGATAATTTTGCTCATGCCTCTTAAGCT
>CAODLS010373401.1:0-12661 GCA_948243855.1 Flueggea neowawraea
CCATGTACATAGATGAATGAATGTAAATAGTAGTGAATAGGACCTGAACATGGGCTTAGAGAGAGGTTTGTTTGCTGAGACACGGAAAGGAGAGGCCGCAGGGACGTTTCCCGGTTTCACTTTAGCCTGGGAAGTGAAGCGTGCGGCGGCGTTTCGGGCAGACCTTGACCGGAAAACGGTCCTTGCGGCGGTGAAGGTGGCCATTTTTCTCAGCTGTGCTGTTTTCTTGATTTGAGATCAAGACTACGCTATGGGTAGTTGTTGTGGGGTTTGCAGATAGAAAGCTAAAACCCTACTGAGCTTTTTGGGGTGTTTGGATATTGAGATAGTGGAGACTTTGTATTGTTATTTCTTGTGAGAATAAATAAATTATATTCTTAAATAATTTAAAAGAAAATAACATATTTTTAAGTAGTAATATATAACATGTATATTTAAAAAAATATATGTTCTATATGTTTTTATTGATAAATAAATTTTGAAAAATTGATAAAAACATAAATTGTTATATTCTCCTACTTTAATTTGTGAGTGTATTTATTCATTTAATTTGTAAGTGTATTTATTCGAAGAGCATTTATATTGCTTATTATTATTATTGTTGTTATTGTCGTCGTGGTCTTAATTACAAGATTTCTGGGTTATACATTTGTTTATGGTCCGCGTCCAATTGATTAATTCTTATTTACCTGAGGAGGTTTTAAAACTGACTTAAAAGAATTTTGCTCTTTGAAATGTTTGAACCAATGACCTTACACAAGTTCTTATTATTTAAATATATAACAATTAAAAAATGTCATTATAGTTTTTCTATTTTATTATACAAATTTAACAATTTACAATTTACTTGTGTAATTCACCACTCAATCTGCTATAAATAATCTCGCCTATAATAAATTCCCTCACATTTTATTTAGTATAATTTTTTTTACACATTCTACTCTTTTAATTGAATCGAAAAGAAAAAAAAATGCATATAGCAAACATAACTTTTTAGAATATTAAGAATAGACAAAGTAACAATTTTTAAAAGAATATTAAATATTATATGATAAAAATATAGCCTAAAAGATAAAAAAATAATATGCCAGTTTAAAAATTCAAATAAAAAAATCATCTCATCTCTGTAAACAATTTTCTCTTTTTCACTAATGGTAAAATCATGCTTGATTAAGTAAAACCACATAACCAAACACTCCCAATGTTTTAGTTTCCTCCTTTTTCTTTATTTTTTTCGTTTGAAATCCAATTTTTAGATTCCTAATTCTCGAGAAACCTTTACTCTCCCTCTCGGAAGTTAGGGTTAATTCATCACTTCTACTTCAACCGTCATGGCTTCCCTCTTCAAGGTTCAATCTCTCATTCTCCATTTCGCTCAATTTCAAATTTTTAATGTCATTTGGTTTAATTATTAATTACTATTTATTATTTATCATCACCATTTGCTTCAGGACCCGAACAAGCTCTCGGCGTACCGGGACCGGCGATTCCCGGGATCGCAAGAGGAGTTTGAGCACGCACTTCTGACATCAACAACCGTCTACATCGGTAACATTTCGTTTTACACAACGGAGGAGAGGTTTACGAGCTTTTCACGCGTGCCGGAGAGATTAAGAAGATCATTATGGGTTTAGATAAGAACTCCAAAACTCCATGTGGGTTTTGCTTTGTATTGTAAGTCTCTCACATTGTTACTTAATTCACACATTTCGTTTTAAATTTCACTTTGTTTTGTCAATTCGTTGATTGGGTTTTGATATTTTGTGTTGGTGTACGTGTGCGTGTTAGGTATTACTCCAGGGAGGATACTGAAGATCCAGTGAAGTACATTAGTGGGACGATTCTTGATGATCGTCCAATTCGCGTGGATTTTGATTGGGGATTTCAGGAGGGACGGCAATGGGGTCGTGGGCGTAGTGGTGGCTAGGTTTGGAACCTTGCTGTTTCGGCGCCTATGTTACAAATTTGTACAGTCCGTAGAGTTAGAGGTTGTATCCTCTTCTTGTGCTTGGTTTGATTGTTGCTGATTTTTTTGCCAGGTGCGAGATGAGTATCAGAGAGACTATGATCCAGATATCCTTCCTGTTGTGATATTCGTGCAATGTAATTGAAATTTTATGACTTAGAATTCTGCTAATATTATCATGGCTCTTACTCCTGGGATGTGAAGTTTGCTGAAATTAAGTTGACTTCTCCATTTTCTTTTTCCCTTTTTTTTTTAAGGTTCAAGTTTCCTTGTGCTGCATCATATTGGGAAAAAATTGTCAAGAAATACAAAGAACATGCCTTTGTCCTAGTCTATGGAAACTGCAAAATTTTAAACTCAAATGTGTATGCTTTGTCTCATAGGCTGGACAACTTAGACAGCATGGTCTAGGAAGGTTAACATATTCTGGAATTCGCTTCAGCTTTGTGCATATTTTATGTCAATCAAGCAATATATTGCCTTCTGTTATTAGTTCATTCCTGCTTGTGAAGCCGTACATATCTGATTTGATCTTCTATCATTGTAGCTCTTGTTGTGTTCATATTCATTGAGATTTTCTGTTTAGATATGGTTTCATCCCTTCATTGTTCTATTGATTCTCTTTTACATTTCTTTTCTTGTACATGTCATTCTAAGCATACTGGAGTGCAAGTATTATGACCAAGTTGACCAATAACTGATTCTGTCTTTTGCCATAACTCGTCGTTATTTGGATACTGTCTAGTCTCTGCTTTCTTTTTCCTTAATATGCCCACACAGAGGAGGTTATGGAAAATTAGTTCAACGCGAACTTGAAGCACAAAGGCAGCTTGTGGATTATGGTACTGGCTCACTAGGCTCATTTCCGCCTGTCATGCCACCGTGTAAGTTGTTTAGAGCTATGCCATGCAAAAAATCTACTTCTTGGATCCTGCTTTGTCTGACCCTTTTTCTTGCTTAAAAGACAATTTTTACTTTGCATGAATTCTGGTGCTTTATTCCAGATTTCTGCTTCAAGTCAAACTTTAATTTGTTTCTGGTGTGGCTGTCCTGCTGATGAGTCTTTGCTCACCAGCAGCCCTCTAGAGTTGAAAGATGACCACATAGTGTGTGAATAATTACAGTTACCATGTGGAATATCCAGTGATTACTTTTTTCGAGTCTTTATGTTGGATACAATTTGAGAATCAATTTCTGGGCTTGATCATTACTTGTCTTTTGCATGCATTATTATATAAATCAAACTTATTTTCAGTATTATTTGAAGAGTTGTAATTTAGACGAGGATTTAGAACTTCACACAGCAGCATTAAACTTGAAATGGAGAGATAGGAACTCAACCAAAGTGTAATGGGTGGTCCTATGTAAATGCCTTATAGCATGTTTTACTAGGAATTAAACCCAGATCCTTGTCTTTGGAAAACCATTTGGTTGCCACCATGATGCTAAAACTTAATGAGTTGTTTCTTTCAGTATAATTATAAACCAATTTTGCACGAATTTTTAAATTTTAGGCACCGTTACACTAGAAATGGTCCTTTGACCTTATGATCATGAGGTCATTGAGCTAGCTTTGCGGATTCCAGTAGATCACCAAATCCTCTTGACGGATAACTTTCAAATGTTCTGAAGTGGTAGCATATATGTATATATTTCAAATGTTCCCTTTGTGTATCTCATATTTTATTTTTTCTGTCAGATGGTAGACAATACTGGTGGCCATGACCATGGGGGTTCTCATCGTAATAGTGGTACGTTCTCTCTGGGCTATTATCCCAATATCATTGGAAATAATGATGCAGCAAACATGCTAGTTGATCAGTCTTTAGGTTGGTAATGTGATGTTTTGTTTTGGAAAAGCAGATTACCACCGTAAGCGGTACCGAGACGATGACCGACGTGCACGAGTCTTCAAAGAGGTCCTTAGATGAATCTAGGAGAAATTCTGATCCGGACTCACGACCGGTAATGTTTAAATGCTTCTGTTTATTTCAATCCTACAATATTTTTTCGAATTTTGACTTCCACATCATCTATATATTTTGCTTCTTTATTCCGACAATGTTTTTTTGTTTCTTACACATTTCAACAGTTACAGGAGAAGAATCCACGTTTCGTGAAAGTGGTGACTCTGACGATGATGAAGATGATGATCGGAAGCCAAGATCGTAGCTATTTAGTTTACATCTTCTAAATCATTAGTTAATTCACCTGTCTTTCTTTCTTTCTTTTTTTATCGAAGAATTCACTTGTCTTTCTAATGTTGAAGCAGAAACTGAAAGCATTTGCGTCAACACCAAAACCCCACAAAGAAAATAATAAGGAAGCATGTCATTCGGGTCGCTTAGGCTCATTAGTGATCAAGTTCGGTTTGATAAAATCAAATAATGACCAATGTTTGTCGTTGCAGCCCATTCAGAGCCTTATATTGGGCTTGTCCAGCCCAATTGGGTAATCCTGTAGGCCCACTGGTACACATTGGGCCGGGCATCAGGACCGTGAGTGTAAAAATGAGCTCACTTAGGCCCATTTATGGACGTAAAGTGGGCCTGTAAGGCCCACTTTGAGTTAATGGGCCCAAGTGATTACCGAAATTGGGCAATTTATTGATTTATGGGCCTACTGGGTCTCCTTGAGTTAATTTGGGCCCATTGATTGACTTAAATGGAGCTTATAAGGCCCACTTTGACTTTGGGCTCATTTATTGACTAAGGGAGCTCACTAGTGCCATTTTGAGTTAGCTTGGGCCCAAATGAAGACCACTATTAGGCCTATTTATTGACTAATTGCGCTTACTAGACCCTACTTTAAGTTAGCTTGAGCCCATCTGATGACCTAATTTGGGCCCATTTATTGACTTTAACGACTCTTATTAGGCCCACTTTCCGTTAAATTGTTCTATTGGGCCCATCGATCCAATTATATTGGGGTAATTAAGCCGATTGAAGGCTTTGATTGGGCTCTACTCCGCCCAATTAGTGACTTTCAATGGGCTGGACAGAGCTTTGTAGTTCTTTCATGCCCAACAGTAGCCTAAACTACTATCTTTTGAGTGATGGGCCCAAGTAGTGAAGGGCTTCAATCCCAACTCATCTTTAAGGAGGCTCTATTTCTTCGACATCCTGAGGTGACAGAATGGGCTGAACTAGGCCTATTTAGTTGTCTTGACCTTCTTTTACTAAGCCCAGCTAGTGAACTCAATCGGACTCCGGTTAGCAACCTTAGTTCGGTTCAGCTGATGCTCTGTTCTTTTTAGGCCAACTTAGATAACAGCCCAATATTTCTGGGTTTGCGAAATTCAGAAAATTGAACTGGGTCAGGCTTATCGCAACCCAATTAGAAAAGAAAAGAACAGAAAAGAAGCGAAAAGAAATCGGCTTTGTTGATTCATGACTGATTACAAGGACAAAATTGGAGCCCGCTGCACAGCAAGCGGGAACTGGCTGCAACTACATCGAATCTCGACGCTAAAATTCATTGCAGATCGGCTATCTTGAGACATGAGGCACACTCTTCTCTACTACCTGCAAATGCATAACTCACTCCACTTCTTTAATTATTCTTCTCTTCCGTAGCGGCACCGTCACAATGCTTCCCGGAGCACTGTGAGCTTTTCTTCTGTCTTCTTTCCTCCTCTCAGCTTCTGTCATTGTTCGCCGCAGCCCACGAGCCTTATATATGGGTTTTGGTAAGTGCCTATGCCTGTAGTCGAACGAAAGAAAAATACTGACTAAGTTCCCAAGAATTCTTTCTTATATATGGGTTTTGGTAAGTGCCTATGCTTCCCAAGAATTCTTTCCTGTGACACTTTTTTATCGGTTCAAAGACAGCAAAACTAGTATAGTTGCTTTTCAAGACTAAAGCTTTGGTTGGCAGTTCAAATATTCTTACCTGATGATACGCTTGACCTCAGGAAGGTGTTTGTAGCGATTCTTGAGAGCATCATGATATTCATGCTTCTTCTGTTCCCTCGGTAGAAGCTGCGGCAAAGAAGATGAATGCATCACAATCACATTTAAGTTTTTGACAAAGAGATTAGCTGACGGATAGTGTCGAAATATGTACGTTTCCATTGACCATGCATCAATAGTACAATCTTTCCCAAAATAGCCAACATTCTGGAGAATTTGTCATCATGAGGGGAGCATTTGTCAAGACACAACATGTAGTCTCAGTTCATTAAGTGAAGCCATGCAAAAAGTGCCATATTGCATAGACTATAGAAAAAATAGGCAAAATAGGCGCAGACAAAACTTACGACTCCTAATTGTTCAGATGCTTTAGCTTTCCATAGCCTGATGTTAGTGTCGTCACTACCTGAAATAACATAACTTGCATCACAGCTGAACTTCACACAAAATATCCTGCAGTGCAAAAATTTCCATCAGAAAACATCACGTCATCAAAAAGTAATGTTGTGATGTTCATCAATTTAGAAAATTCAAAAATAGCACAAATTCTTATCTTTTTTTTCATCAAGGCCTTTTCTTTTGAAGTATTAAGGGTTCGTTATATATAAAAGTTGGCATTCTAAATGGAGCCTGTGATCAATCATTAAGAAATAAAAACTTAATGACATGAACCCAACCTTTGCATTCTCTTTGTGTGATAGATTTCGTGGCTGTGACCACCATTATAATTGAAAATTCTGATCTGCAGCATCAGAAGTTTAAATAACAAAACAATAAATCAGTTGCAAGAACTCGTGAATAAAAAATAAAACTCAGTCTAAGATATACTCACTGTTCTATCATAAGATCCAGTGACAAATTCTCGACCAGTTGGTGAATAGTCAATATCCATCCTGGAGAAAAACAACACAATTTAAAAGATTCAATTTTCACAGCAATGTGATTAACTGAATAATTAATGATGAACATTAAACAGTTGGGTTCAGAATAAAGAACAGCCATCTTACACAGCAGAAACATGATCCTGATGTACATTCTTAGCTTCATCCAATTTCCTAGCATCATAGCTATAACAGTTGCAATCCTCATTTGCCTGCATCATTATGTAAGGGGATGGTTTAATTTATTTTGACACCAAACAGATCATGGGCCTTATTATGTGTTTCTATCAAAAATTGAAAAAAAAACGTATGAAACAGTTGCACTCAGCCATGAATGCAATACAATAATAATTGTAAAACTCATGCAATGCAACAATTCATAACGACAATGTGAATTCAGATATTCTATGCAGCAGCCTGTTAGAAATATACCTTCCAAAAAGTGTAAAACTAAATATATGTACTTACAGCTGTGAAGTTCATAGGTTCCATTGGGTTCCAAGCAATAGAATTGGTTTTCGTCTGTAACAAGATAAAAATCAGCTACGAAATAAGGAGCAGCACATAAAAATTTGATGAAGGGAATCATAAAAAAATCAAGATAGAGGGCGGAAAAATGAGGCTGTAATAACAGTTATTTGTGCAATCAATCATTTAAAAAATTCATTAAAAAAGAAATTTAAGAATGAGAAGGAAAGCAAGTATTAAATGTAATAGTTCAAATATAAAAAAGAAAATTCTAAGCAAAAGATAACCACGGAATGAATCTCAACGAAGAAGTTATAAAAATTACCCTCATGATCATTTTCCTGACCGGAGTTGACAGGCGCAAGTCATACAAAGTTATGCTGCGGTCACTGAAAAAGGAAACAATAATTTTAAGAGAGCAAATTGTCATCATTTATCTGTGTGAATAAGCATCAATCACATAGTGTAAAGCATAAAACAGAAATTATAAAGCTTAATACAGTATGAATTTCAGGCATAGACTATCATGTTACATAAGAATGCAAGGACACAATACAATCTTACATAAAGGGAGTGGAAACTCCCCAAAGGCAGAATACAATACATACCTTCCTGATGTTGCCAAGAGGTTTGGTTCTCCAGGATTAAATCGAACAGATATAACTGTGTCAGTTCCCCACTCAAAAGTGTTTACTGGCTGAGACCTAATAATGAAATGAAATATTCTCAGGACAATTGAACAACAAGCAAATATCAATGAGAAGAATCGAAACATTTTGCAAGAGAACCTATTGTGATTCCAAATCTCTACTTGAGCTCCAGCAGTGGCAAAAAGATCTCCATCCCATTGGTGATCAACAGCCCTAAAAATAAAAGACAAGCATTAGTTGGGACCAATGTTATCATTTGAGATGTATATGGAATATATAAGAATAAGAAATTAAATAAACTTTTTTAAAGTCAAAAACATCTCACCAATAAGCATTCTTCCCAACATAAACTGCCCGGGGCTGGACACACAAGCACCAATTTGTTTAGGCATGATAAAAACATAACTGAGGAAAAATGTGAGCAAATCAACAAAGAATACCTGAGCTGAAGAGTCAGAAGAGTTGTCTGAATCAATAATAGTCGCAACAGGAACATTCCAGAGCATGACGCTGAATAAAGAATAGAAGATCACATTTCAAACAATCACCAGTCACTCAAGTTAATACATATATGATATATCCTAATTTGACAGTTATGCAAAAACATTCAACTAAAACTATCATTGCACCTAACAATATAATTTCCACTTACGCGCAGTCAGTTCCACACGACACTAAAGTACTCCCATCTGTAGATACAGTGAGACCTCGAACCGCACCTTGGTGGCCAGGAAATTGACAGACTGTCCGCCTATTTAAATTACAAAGAAAGAGAATTTATGATGATAAAAAAAATCAGAACAAATCATAATAAGATTACCATTTATCTAAAATAGCAAAAAATTGAAACAGCAAAAATTACCTGGAAGCTATATCCCAAAGGCGGATATCTGCAGACATTACAAAACAAAGCAATGAAAAATCACGTCTTTTCCCAAGTAAAATTCTCAATAACAGAAATTGGCGTGACGCTTTTATCAGTTCACCAAATTCAATAACCAAATACCTCCATCCATAGAACCAGAGAAAATTCCTTTCAGGTAATTAGGATTCTTAGCCATACACGAAACAGCATCCGCATGTCCATCCATTGCCCCAATAAACGGCCTAGCAAATATCTAAATTCACAAACAAACCAATTTAGTTTGACACATTTTAAAAAAAATTAACCGAACATCAACAATTTTTAATGAAAATTCCAAATATTCCCGTTACCTTATCCAATTTGGCCGCATTAACCGCTCTCACATACTCAACAGCTTTCTCTTGAGGTCGGAGGCTAGGGTCAAAGTTCCGAAACACTCTCTGATGAAAATAGATGAAAGGATTGCTTTTTTCATCTACAAAATTGAAAATTTGAATGAAAAATTGAGTTGAGAGATACCTGGAGGTCTTGGCTTCGTTCGCGGGTGAATTCATCTGTGGAGCGTGAAATTACCTTCACTTTCATCTTCTCTGACGATTCCTTTTGATTAAAATGTCGATGATGTTTCAGTAATTGTATGAGTCCAGAGAGAGAAAAACCCTAGAAACAGAGAGAAGAGAAGCATAATTAGAAGCTGACAAGGAAGGGTTAATTGCTGCTACTTGAAGTTTCTGCTGATTAATTGGACGGTTTAATTACGTCAACGTGCTCACATCAAAAAGCCAAAAGTCTCACTTCTTGTTACAGAGCTTTTGATACCGGAAATCGGAGAAGGGACGACGGCTATTGAGGATTTGATGACGATAGTAAACCCTCCGAAAACAGAGACAAGAGAAGCAAAAACCCCTTGAAACTTATTGGGCATCATTTGAGTTAATTGCACTGATGGTCCCTGAACTTTCTAAGTTGATATTCCACAATACCTAAAGTCGATTTTATTTCACAATGACCATTAAACTTTTGCAGCTATGGTACTTAAAGTGTTCTGTCAGCAATTGATTGTTGCGTGGCATCCAGCGTGGCCAATGCACCACCCACATCAGTTTCTCGCCTAAATATGTAGCGAAATCCTGCCAATGACACGATGTAAATGAATAAAAAAAATGAAAAACCCTAATTTGGACCACAAAACATTCAAAGCTAACTTTTAAAAACACAAAGGTAGAAGTGTTCCCTTTAAAGAAGTTGTATGTATTAGAACCCACATGCTTTTCTCATTCCTCTGTAACAAAACCAAGCAGAAGCGAAAACAAATTTGTGGGTCTATACTCTATTCTGATGAAAAGCTAAAAGGAAGGTAACAGCACGCTTTGTGTTCTAGCCCTAATGGATTGCAAAAGAAATATTTGCTTTCATATGTTCCTTTTATTCTATTATTGTTTGTTTTCGCCTGTCAATATCATCTTTGCGTGTCTGGTGCTTGTAAACCTAAATTACTTAATTCATAAATACATCAAAAATGGAACAACATTCAGAAATTGGAAGATGTTTTATTTGAAAATTGAGAAAAGAATGATTGAGAAATAAAATTGAATAAAAGGGGATGGATCTCAAACTGTGTGAGATCAGTGATGGAGGCAGAAAAATTTTTCAAAGGGGCACCATTTATATATAATAAATGAATTCAATTATATTTATAAGTGTATTCAAGAAAATTTAAAATACGTTGAGTTGAAATTTAATAGAAATAGTGACAAAGAGTTCATTACACAAATTGGTAGTTCTACAACTAGGATTTGTTAACTGATGAACCGCCAACGGTACCAAAACGGTCGGGTCGTGGTACCTCTTCAAGCGATAAGATAGTAAATCGATCATACGCGTTTTCATGTTCTGAAAATGTTCAATAATTAGTTCATTATTAATGTTTCTAAAAACATCTTTATCGACATAGCACATTAAACAATCAGTTAGAAAATCATCTCGTATCTTGTTACGCAAATCTGTCTTGATAATATTCATCGCGGAGAATGTTATTTCCACAGTAGCAGTCACAACTGGTAAAACTAAAACCAACTCGATAAGAAGATATACCAAATGAAAAGCAATGTGAATTCCCACAACCATCTTCTTAGCAAGATCTCCAATATTGGTTAGTTTAGAAAAAGTTGAATTTCCTCTCATTTCATAAATCTAGATCTTCAATTGTTCGTTAAGCTCTATTTGATCAGCCTCTGAAAAATCTTATGGATATAATTCTACAAGTCGAACTAGCATTGAAGATTGAAATTGGAGTATGAATTTGTAGGATGAAGGCATGTCATGCACAAGAGTAATTTTGTGCTTGACTTAGTAAAACGATTCTCCATCTCCTGACCAATATGATCAACAACCTAAAAATACAGAATAATATTAATTCTATTTTCAAAAACATAGTTAAGTGGTGTTAAACAAACAAATAATTTAGTACCTGACAAAATATCTCAACTCGAAAGTAGTGATAGTAAGTTATAACATGCCAAGCACGTTTAGAACGAAGGCGGCCTGGAACATTATCTTCCATATTGAGAATAATAATATCATTTTTAGCACAAAAATTGTTGACATCTTCCAATAGCTCATCCAATCCATTCTCTCTAAAATCCTGCAATTGTCTTTTGGTATTTTGAACCAAACTCATAGCCTCTATAATATTCTGATCTTTTTTTTTGCAAGAAGTGTGGCAAGCCATTTGTCAACCTCAATACTAGCTTCATCAAGTGAGCAATAAACACAAATTCATAATTCTCCATTTTGTCAACCAAGCTAATTGTAAGGCTTCGACATTTTTGTTCAGTTCCATCATCATATATATTTTCAAGCACTTGAATCGTTGCGAACCACATAATTAGAAGACAGACAATTGTTGTAAAGTGTAAGCCCCAACGTGTAGTTCCCGGTCGAGCTAAACTAGTTTCTTGATTCAATCCTCTTCCAGCAGAAATATCACTATGTTCTAAACGCTCCACGCCTCCACCATATTTTCATGTTGTTTTTGTCGGAGAGCATCTTTTCTTTTACAAGAAGCCCCAATCATGTTTGTAATCATAGACAAATATTCAAAAAAAAAATCACCAACAAATTGGTTTCCTCCTAAAACAGTCACAACAACTAATTGGAGTTGGTAAGTAAAACAATGAACATACCTTGCACATGAATTTTCATTCAAAATTAGAGTCTTCAATCCATTAAGCTTGCCTCGCATATTAGAAGCTCCATCATATCCCTAACCTCTAATTTTTTAGATTGCTAATCCATTTTTAGCAAAGAAATTATCAATGTCACTTTTCAACGATAGTTCAGAAGTGTCACTAACATGAACAACTCCAAGAAACCGTTCCACCACTTCTCAGTGGTTGTCCACATATCTTAACACAATCGACATTTGCTCTTTTATCGAGCTATCTCGAGCCTCATCAATCAATAAAGAAAAGAACTTCTTTCCAATATCACTAATAATGGCTTTTTATGTCTCAGATGAACAAACACTAATAATGTCCTCTTGAATTTGGGGAGAATTAAGTTGATGATTTGCTGGTGCATTCTCTTTAACTACCTTCCCCACATCAGGATTACGCAAACTATACCAATCAAGAATTTCAAGAAAATTACCTCTATGTAACGACTATGGCGACTCATCATTCCTGGGAAAAGCCAACCCTTGTCCAAGAAGCAATCTTGTTGGAGAATTTTCTGGGGATGCCTTGGTTGAGGTTGGAGAGCGAAAGCAAGTTGAAGTGAGAGACAAAACAATACCAAGATTTATAGTGGTTCGACCAACCATGCCTACGTCCACTACCTAAGTCTCATTTAGGATTTCCACTATAACGGAGATTGATTTCGGCTCAATCCAACAAAGTCTTACATCAAGGTTGATTGCG
>CAODLS010373417.1:0-16045 GCA_948243855.1 Flueggea neowawraea
TTCTGTAGAAATGCAATGACAAGGAAGTACTTGTGTGAAAATAAAGAGTAAGAAAATTAATTGGATTTGTCAATTTTATGCACCTGAAAAACACAGGATAATTATTTAAAGTTTGGGAAGGGCAGTAACCTGTTTTTGCACTCTCAAGTTCAACTGTTCAAGTAACTGCTGCCTCTCAATCTCCTTCTCAGCTGTCCTCTCCCTGGTACAGAAAGTATCAACAGTTAGTAAAAATTGTTTCTCTTAACCTATCCTATCCATTATTAAATTGGCAATAGTTAATGAAAATAACTATAGAAAGCTCAAGAATCTCCATTGTTGTCTTCTCGCAAAACTTTGTCTTCTCGGTGTATTGCTTGGCTAAAGTGGTGAAGATCCTCCACTGCAAAGAATCCTAAGGACAGCTCCTCTACAACTCCTTTGTTTATTGAAGATTCTGGTTAGGGGACTATTTTTTTTATAGAATTAAGGGTATATAGACGTTGCTTAGATATTTTTTTTACACTATTTTTTTTTACGGTAATAACGGTATTTTTTGTTGTCGATTGAAGTGTTCAACGTCTCTACAACTCCTTTGTTTATTAAAGATTCTAATTGATATGTAGAAGTGATCGGGTCCAGTTAGGAGACTATTTTTTTTTTATATAGAATTAAGGGTATATTGGCGTTGATTAGGCCTATTTTTTTGGACACTATTTTTTTTTACCGTAACAAGGGCATTTTTGATATTATACTTTCGCTTTTTCAACATTCATGTATTTTAATATAGTATAAATATAGATTTCATGTTAAATCCAGAACTTTTTGTGAGAACCGAAGTAAGTTGAGTGCAAATGTGTGAGAAAACTGATTATGTGATGCCCTTAACATTAAAATTAAACAGTAGAAACCTTAGTATAATTTATCTCTTATTCTTCAATCTGACGATCAATATTTTCCTATCTCGTTAACATTAATCTTATGCTTCCGTATTCCAAAATTTGAATTAATCAACGATGACAATAAGAACATTTAGATCCATATAATACTCACTTTTAAATGGACCCAGCTAAGTTTCAACAGTCCCTACAAGATCTCATTCATGGTTGGATTTGTGACATCAAATACTGAGAACAAACACATCACCAATGTGCTTCTCCAAAAGGAAGGGTATTGTGTTTATGTTCCCAATTGGACAAGTACACTCCGGAATGGTAGATCAATTTTTACTGGAGAGTGCCATCTAAAGAAAGAGTGTGTGAAGCCGATGACACTTGTATTTATGATGGAGACAAAGGTGAGAGGCTAGTAACAAAGGTCTTGATTCTCGCTATATATTTCACAACTTTACTCAAGGTTGGTTCTTGACTAGGTATTATCGTTGTTATGACTCTACAGACCTTGTAAATCCTTTGTTGGGATCTCTCATCCCTATTCCACCGTCACAAATAACAAAAACGGTTGCTTCTTCCAATTCTTTGGTTCTTGATTTCCTTGTTGTGCCAATTGCTAGTTTTAGTTCTAATTTGAAGTTTCCATGTGAGGTAATATGGAGGATATTTGGGAAAATAACCAGATATGTTGTTGATATGATATATTACAATTGTTATAGACTCTCAAAGATCGCGCGCTAGGCTCATCCACTGAGGTATTATCTGCTATGAGCTCATGAGCCCTCACAGTTATATCACTGAAAAGACGTCTCAATGGTTTGATGGAGGAAAATGCTTATAAGCGACACTTGGTCTAGACTCCTAGGCAATGTGAGAGCATGACACTACAATAGCCCCTCAGTCAAGGATAAGGAGCTTGGGGAATTTTTGCTCAAGTTCCCACAGACGATGCCAGTTGTTGTAGACCATGTCCCTCAACGATCACGCGCTAAACTCGTCCTCTGAGGTATTGTCCGCTCTGAGATCATGGGCCCTCATGGTTTTGTCCCTGAAAAGATACCTCAATGGCTTGAAAGAGGAAGATGCTTATAATCGACCATTGGCCTCGACTCCTAGGTGATGTGAAAGCATGGCACTATAATAAGAAAAACTCCTATGTTCTGAACATGAAAAGAGTAGTTATGTTGTCAGTATGTAGCCCATAGTTTCCCGACTTCAAGAGTAGTTGCATCTACTTTGTTGATCGATTGAAGGGTTATTGTTTAAGCACATTTGATTTGAAGACCTGGAGACATGAAACAGTTCTCGAGCTTCCAAAAACTCGGTCCTCTAATCCACTACTTCAGCTATCAAAGACAAGCCTGTGTCTTCCAAGAATAAGTGGAAATCACTCTTTTCTTCATCAATCCAACCGTTTCTTGCTAGACTCCAAAAATCAACAAGTAGCTTCAACATATATACAAGAACGGTTCAATTGAATTTCAACAGTTTACTCCATATATCACGCTTCGCTAGCAATCTATTGGTAATTTGACTTGATGTTGACCAATTCTATGAAATCTACCTAAGTTTTGATACTTAAAAAAAACATTGAAGTAGTTTAAGATTTAGCACGTAAATAGTTAGTTACGCAGGTAATTTGTGCTTGTGCGGAATTATGTACATAACTAATGAAACCCCAAATGGATCAAGTTGAAGGAAAAGACATGTTACTTAAGGGGTAAGCGCGTAAAAGGACTTTACACATGTAATTCATACTTTACGCACGCAAAGGTTGATCAAAATATAGCAAAAAGTTTTCTGGAGTTTTTACAAAAAAACCTAAGCACACAAATGGGTCTTACGCACACAAATGAGGAAGAAAAAAAACAAAAGTGCTCTGGACATTTTGAATGAAAGATTACACACGTAATGAAGGACTTACGATGTAATGGAAGAGCTTAAATGAGCAAGAAACTCTCTGGACATTTTGAAGAAAAAATTAAGCACACTTGCAAGTGCATAAGAGTCGATGCAGTTTTAAACCCTCAAATAATCCTCAGGTATCGAATCCTCAAAGACCGTGAATTAATAGTGCTCAAAAGATAAAATAAAAACTGGACAACACATGATGATTTCTGAGAATTTTGGTTGATTAAAGCAAAATTAGATGAAATTAAAGAAAACTAGAGTTTCAAAGATGAGTTCAATATAAGAAAGGAGTTGGGGCTTCAAGGTTTCAATTAGGATTCTAATTTCACTAAGTTAATAAATTAGGTTTGCAAGGATTAGATATTCTCACCACTTTTATAGTCTAAAGCCTTTCTCAAGGTCATTAAACCATCTTTATATCTAATAAGAGGGTCCTCTCAACCTCACTTAATAAAATTAGAGTCATTAAGAATCTTAGGCATTTCATCAAACACTTTGTGGGCATTGAATATTTCTATCCTAACACTCACAAACTCATTGCTTGTAACCTCACACAACCTTCATATTTTGATTCTTCACTTGGGTTTGTTAGAACTATAACCTAGGTGGTCAATCTAAGTTACAATCATTCAAACAAGTCAATAAACCAATCACAAGGCAACAGATAAAATCAATAAACAAACAACATAACCCAAGCATTAACTTAGCAAAATCATCCTCCTAACCTACATCTTTACACCCCAACTAAGGAAATTAGTACTCATGATAAAAACAAACATCATAGCATTAATAATCATTGAAGACAACATTAAAAATCTGAATACAAAAGAGGAATAGACAAAGAAGACCAACACCAAGAACCGTGATTAATGATTCCCAACAAGAAAAACTTGGATGATTGATATCTCTTTTTACTTTCCTCAAATCTACTTTAAAAAGTAAATAAACCCTAAAAATTGTTCTTGACAAAGAGAATGAAAATAAAATGATGATGCCCAAGTCCCCCAAAATGGGTAAAGAAAGGGTTTAAATACCCCTTGTCCAAGTCACAAAACTCTCCAATTAATGTCCCAAAAACGCCCATTGGTCCCCATTTGACAGAGTTTTCACGCAACATACTCTTTCTTCAATTTCTGTGTGTCACGACCGTGACGTTTTGAGTGTCATTGTCATGGTCGTGACACTTTTCTGTGTTAAGGCTCCGATTTTGTGCTACTTGTCACGACCGTGAGAGTTGGATGTCACGATCGTGACACCTCTTCTTTCCTTGTTTCCTTCATTTTCTTCATTCTGTCTCGAGTGTACTTGAGTCCTTTCGACTTTGAATCATTTCTCCACCTTTTTCCTCAAGTTAGTTTATCCTACAAACATTACAAACATCTCATAAATTTTCACATAAAAACATAGTTTGTAGGATGAAAATAATCATATTCTTGCTTGATTAAGTGTGTAAATTTAGGATACATCACAAAGCTTCTTTAAGCACGTAAGATCAAAGGAAGGATTTTTAGGAAGTTCATCCAACAATTGTTGCGCACACAATTCTTGAAGACGTTACACATGTAAGTCAAATAAGGATAAGGACTACAAACTAACACAGTTGTTCTGACACGCCGCAGAATATTAAAATTCCTCTAAAATTCATGACATTAGCAGATTATTCAAATCTTGAATCAGAGATCGTTACACACACAAGTGTTGAGAGAATAAAGGATACTTTGATGCTTGAACATTGGGTTAAGCGTGTAACAGGAATTTATGCATGCAACAAAAGATGAAAATGTAGCACTGGCTTCTCGGTGATGAAAAATCATAAAGATTAAGCACGTAAGTTTGAAAGCTATGCACATGATTTTTTTAAGCTTACAAGAGTTGCTCAAGCAAGTGTTGATTACGAATACAACTTTGGATGACATGGTGTTAGTACATAATTTTTACATGACTCACAACAGCTCTATTTTAGAGACTAATGGTCACAAATCCCTATGTGAGTATAAAAGGACGTCTCCAGTGAGAGAAACATTGGGCAAGCTTACATTCATTTATTTTCACTCATATTTTCTCTATTCTTTACTCTTTCTTTCACACGTACTTTTGTTCATTTGATCTGCAATCATTGTGGGTTGGTGCGAGCATTTTTAGAAGATTGGGAAAGATCTTGTAACAAGCAATCTATTTGTTTTGAGGGTAGCTAAGTTTTCCTTATTTTGTTTTCTTTGAAAAATAAGAGTGGGATAAGTTTTTTTGTTTGAGCCATAGAAAAACAAGTATAAAGGTCTTGTTCACCTAAAAATTAAGAGACTTGTAAGAGTTTCCCTCTATCCACAAAGTTAGGAGTTTAGTAGATTCAAACTCTCAAGCAAAACTTGAGGAGTGAAAATATGTCACAGATGATCGAACCACTACAAAATTGGGGCTTTGTTTCTATTTCCCTCCATCTCTTTCATTTTTGCTTTACTTGTTCTTGATTATATTTGGTGTGGATTGGATTGCTTTTATCTTGTTTTTAAAAGTGTCAAAAAATCTTCAAAAAGTTTTCAAAGTTTACAAACAATCTAATTCATCCTGTCAGATTGTCATATTGGGCCAACACTTGAATACTACAAAAAAAACTTAGTTGCAAGATTTTAGCAACTTTGAAGATGACGATTTAATCAATCAAATGGTGGTGGATAAGTCAGTCCATGTATCTGTTTGTCCTAGTCTATAGAAGTTTTTGATTTCGCGTTTACCAGGTCATTGGGAGTTATTTACTGCATATCTCAACTGCTAGCTTAATGGCTGGTTTTTAGTCTATTTTTTTATTATTTTCTGTTAAATGTACAATCTATTTAAAGGCCACCAATTGATGAGTGAAGTGTGACGATCAAAGTTTGGGGGTTGTGCAGTATGGTTTCAAAACTCACTTTTAACTCACTTTTTGTCCTAGAATAACATCCGATCAAGTTTTCATTCTAAACTAGTTGGAGACCTGGGCAATGTCGCAGATTTATGTGCATTTCTTTCTATTTTGTTAAAAAGTTAGGTAGAATAAATATTCTTTGTAAAATTTTGAATAATTTTATATAATTTCAATAAATAGGGCTGGGCCTAGGCCATTGGTGAGGCTCGGCCCGTATATATATATTATATATTTTTTATATATTTTATATATATAATATATAGTATATTAATATTAATTTGATGTATTATGTGTTATAAATTAAAAAAAATGATGTAAATTATAAATTTAAGACTTGTTTGGTATTTATTAAAGTAAAATTTAAATAATAAAGTATATATTAAATTGTATTTTGATAAAAAAAATAAAGAATTTTAATATTTTAAAAAAAATAGGCAGCTGGCCGGCCCGGCCCATCTTTTGGATGGGCGGGCTTGGGCCACACCTCCAGCCCGATGGACCGGGCTGGAGTTTTAGGGCATGGCCTGGCCCGGACCCTATCTGGCCCATAGCCAGATTCATGCATCACATTTTGGTTAACTTAGTTAAAAGACAAAGTGGAAACAAAGTGGAAACAGAGAGGCCATGCCAAAGAACGAAGAACAAATACATGTAATTATCAAGTATTAGAATACAAATTTGAAACTCAAACAAATTTAAAACACACCAAAAACAGGGTTGAAACATGCAACAAAACTTGGATTACCTATTGCTAAGCGGATGAATTCGGAAAAAGTTATTCCCATCTCGGCAGTGTAATTTTCTTGCAATTGCTGAGCAACATGTTGGAAAGAGAAATTCCAAGTCAATCTGTCACAATATATGATCAATCTACTTTAATTGATACATGAGAAGATGGAAGGTGGCTGAGGAAAAAAAAAAAGAGAGAAACCTAATAGATCTGATGTGTGGAGGTTGTGAAGCAGTCCAAGGCAAATGCATAAGTACGGTTGAAGAGCAAATCTGTAACAACTGAAATGGATTGGCATTTGAATTTTCAAAAAATTCTGGATTGAGTGTAGACGGTTGTGTTTGCAGTTATAGGGTTGAGTTGGAGCTAAATGTTTTTTGAAAAGTGAGTTAGTGGAAGACTGGAAGGAAAAAACAGCAAAAATAAAACATATCAAGAAAAAACTGAAATGTGAAAAGAAAATAATGATGCTACATGGCACAAAATGGAGGAGAATGTATAGCATTTTAATATTATGTATAGATAGATTGTCACTTCGGCTGGATTTTTGACACTCGGGTGGGGAATGCCAATTAGGGCGTCCACGTCACTTGATGCCTGACAAATCAGTGCCGCGGGGACTTCTCATAAGGCTACTCGTAATCCATAGTCCGTGAAGTCGTCTCCTGCTCAGTATTTTTATTGTTATTTTATTAAAATCCCCAGTTTCTAACCCCTCAGTTTTTTCATCTGTAACCCAGAGACTACTTTAAGAGTCTCACGGGATACCTAATCAGTTTTCTACTAAACAAAATTTTATTTTATTCCCCGTTGAAATAAATTTGATCAAACGGTCAAATTTTGATTAAAAAAAGATTAATGTATCAGGCGCGATGCCAGTGAATCCCGTGTCTGATACATGTAGTCCGTCCTCCCGCATGAGGACTGGCTACATCACGTGGACGCGCACCCGTGAACCGGGCTACGAATGGGAAGGTTACAAGTAGCCTACTCCAACTTATAACTAGTTCTGATGATAACTACAAGAATTCCAGCTCTATTTTCAAAAAAGAAAGTAAACAACTCACAATGAAATTCTCCATAGTTTAATGACCATCAGTGGAGAACCCAATTGATGTCGTGTATTTTCTTCATGTTTCCAGTGTTTATTTGCATTGTTTTTTGTGTTATATTTAGTTTATTTTCTCTGCTATTACTGCTTTTGTATTTTGAAGCGTCTTGGTGATGATTTGATGGAAATTGAGCAAAGTTGGTGGATTTTGAAAGAACGTAATTTGGAGTTAGGAACTGAAGCTAGTCTGGCCACGGTCATGCCCAAGGATGTCGAATTATTGGGCAGAAATTACAAATCAAGTGATGACGTAGCTA
This sequence comes from Flueggea neowawraea, assembly GCA_948243855.1. Lineage (NCBI taxonomy): Eukaryota > Viridiplantae > Streptophyta > Magnoliopsida > Malpighiales > Phyllanthaceae > Flueggea > Flueggea neowawraea. The sequence continues at coordinate 7,784 of CAODLS010373417.1, forward strand.
AATATGTGAGACTGCTGAGCAAGGCGAGGAGATTTAGGGCTTGTTTGGTTGGAGATAAGTGAATGTGAGAAGTATTACTTCTAAGGAGGTAAGTAAATTTTTTTATTTGGTTAAACAAAAAAAATTAAACTTCTCAAGTAGTCAGGTGTTTGACTTCCTTTTGATTTCAGAAAGTAACGTTCTGAGGGGATTTAAGAAGTTCAACTTTTTTAGTAACTAACCAAGTATTTTACAAATATATTCTCAAAATACTATTTATTTATAATTTTTTATTTATTTTTAAAATTTTATAAATTATTTAAATAATAAGTTTTGATAAATTATTTTATAAATAAATTTCAATTTCATATAAGTTATACAAAATATTTTATTTTTTAAAAATTTTCAAAATATGTTTTATATGAAATATTTTTATTTAATTAAATAAATATTTTTTGTCAAATTTAAAAAAATTAGTCTTCATTATAGAATTGTGTGAAAAAATAACTGTAGTTTTATTTCTCATAAGGAAATATATATTATGTAATAAAAATAAATATTTTTTCTTTAATTTTTTATATTGCTAATTTAAATTTAATAAAAATAAGAATATTATTGATTTTTTTTTCAACTAACTTCCCCGGAAGTATAGTTTTGAACCAAATATAATAAGTTACTTCCCAACATTTCAACATTTCAATCAAACACATTTATAAGTTATTTTCTAAGAAGTTACTTCCTAACAAATAACTTCGAATTAACTTCCCCAGAAGTTGAACTAAGTGCAACCCTTATTGTAGACGGAAATTAGTCTTTTGTTCCTAGTATTCCCTTAAGACTATTTTCAGATGTGTTATTAGGGTTAAGGTTGACATTAACTATAAATACCCTCTCAATTACGATTGTCGGCTTTCTCTTCTCTATTCATTCATTCTATTCTTTGCTGGACAACCACCGCAATTATTTTATTTTTATGTTCTTCAACGTTAACATGCATTGCTAAACTCATTCTAGTTAAGAGACTTTGATGTTTAATCCAAACGAATTGTATGAGACTTTTGTTCTTAATTAATCTTTTCTGTTTTGAATATCTATTTAATTCATGCCCACTTGTTATATTATTATTGTGTTGATTATTTCAATAACGATTGGTTGATTGATTGACATGATAATGAACTAATAGTTAGGAATACGAGGTTCGTTAGTTTCTAGCCCAGGTAATGAATAGCGTAGTTGTTTGTTACTACATATTTTCTATGCTATAGAATTAAATAATCAAGTCTAAATAAATCGAGGTCTCAAATTTGTTGGTTTGGATTGAGTCTCTTTATTTCTTAATGCTGCTAGTAGATTCAATCTTGTCAGAGGTCTTAGGGATTGTCTATTGGTAAGAGAAATAATTCGTTAGGGGCCCCAGAATTATCGACGAAGTAAGTAGAGACCGGATGTTTTATAGCGGTTGCTGATAACTATAACTAATTTATTCGAATAGTTAGATATTATCTTTTATGTCAATGATCCGTTCAACAAATTAAAAGGAGAAGTACCTTTAGTAGGCTTTCATCATATTGATTTTCCTCTTTGATTAATTGTTTAGAATTTGCATTGCTTTCATTACTGCAAATTTTATTTTAATTGTCTTCTCAACTTCGGCATCTAATTAATTCTACTCTTTAATTTTGGTTTTAGTCTTTGTAATAAATGAATTTTTACTAGTCTCCGTGGATTCGACCTGCTTATTAATGTTTACATTTTTTTATTTTTCAGTAGGTTTATTTTTGTTGGTTTCGACAGCTATCACCAATTGCTTTGCTTTCATTTATAGTTAAATCCTCCAAAGTTTAATGCATTTCAGTTACCCATAGTTCAATTTTAATTATGCTTATTATTTGATAAATAAATTTATTTTTTTAGGATATTTGATTCATATTTTTTTTGTTAGCAAAAAAAGAGAGCCAAGAGCTACCGGTAGTGGCGTACCTCTGCTGGACGTAACCATGCATGCAAATACTCCCTGCTGTGAAATGTTGCTTTGCTCGGTGTGACCAAGGGATACTCACCACGCTATTCACTAGGAGCTGACGTTAGCCAATTCTATAGAAAATATTGCAAATCAATAAATTAGTAGACTTCATAGTAAAAATAACAAGCGATTTAGTCACACGTTTTATAGGGGTGAAATATATCATGAACTTTTACTTTATCAAAGTTGAGGAATTTTTTCCCTATTCTTTAATAACTAGCTTAGCGAACATCTAAAATTTAAAATTTTTAATAAAATTAATTAATATTAACTTAAATAACTAAAAGTTTGACCGCCACTGAATATAATATGAGGCCAATCACTGATTTTCTTTGTAAACAAAATTGAGGTAATATGAGGCCAATCACTGATTTACAAAGGTTGTCTTGAAACTTAGTCCTATGTTATTTGCAGCTGCTGACGAAGCTTGTGATTCTTATCATATTTTTTTCAACACTACTCAAGGTTGGCTCTTGACCAGACGCCATGCTTGTTATGGCTCCAGAGGCCTTATAAATCCCTTGTCAGGATCTTTCATTCCTCTTCCGCAATTACCGATAACGAGAACTGTTGCTTCTTGCAATCTTTTGGACCCCAATTGCATTGTTCTGGCAATTACTAATTGTTATGAATTGGTATTTTGCAATCCATACAAGGGAACTTGGGAAAATTTTGAGATTATAAGCGGTAATTGTTCAGATATCATATATTACAAGAAAAACTTTTATGTACTGAAGATGGAGGGAGAAGTTCTGCTTTGCGATTTATCTCCTAAACCAAAAGTCATAAAATTTGCTCCATCAACTGAATTATACGGCAACAGTCTTTTGGTTGAGTCGTCAGGGGATCTTTTGCAAGTCGATAGGTATGCTGCACATTTTCAAGGTAAATTTATATATCTCTTTAAGGTACTGAAGCTAGATTTTAATGCCCGGAATTGGATTCCGGTGACAACCTTAGGAGACAATTCGCTGTTGTGGAGTAGTGATCAATGCCTGTCAGTATCTAGCAAAGATTTTCCAGAGTTTAAAAGTAACTGTATCTACTTTGTCCAAGAAATGGATGGAATTTATATTTTAGAACATTTGATTTGAAGAGCAGGAGATACGAAACAATTCTCAAGCTTTCAGGAACTATCTCCTTTTATCATTGGTTTACACCAGACGTCACACTTGGGTCGCACGCCAATGCAATTTATCAACCACCTCCTTTTACCCATTCAAATTTCCCTCTATAGAATTCTTTTTATTTACAGTAATAGTAATTGTACATCTGCATTTACTTGCGAGATGACATTTCCTGTAATTTTTCTTTTGCTAAAAATGGTTCTATGATTTGAACATTCGACTATTTCTTTTTTGCTGCACCAACTTCATCTGTTATGTATGACAGGTAAGGTATATATGCTTCAATTTTTTTCTCTGTTTCATGTGCTGCACTTCTGGTTTTGGAATTTTTAATATACAGTGAATTCTGAATCTGTAACCAATTTTGATTAGATCTACGATAACCCATTTGGATGTTAAAACTAAAACAGAAATTAAAAAGCTGACTGAAAGTCTGAAACTGAACTGGAATTGAAATTCATTTGCATTTACCGCACAGGTTCATAATACAAGCAGCAATACTGAATATTGAAATAAAAAGGGTTGCAGAAGAACCTTAACAAGTTACTGATTATATTTGGTTGAGTCGTCAGGGGATCTTCTGCAAGTCATTAGGCACGCTTTTCAGGTACTAAAGCTGGATTTTAATTCACGGGATTGGATTCCGGTGACATGTTTAGGAGACAATTCGCTGTTGTTGAATAAGAATCAACGCTTGTTAGTATGAAGCAAAGATTTTCAAGAGTAACTGCATCTACCATGTTGAAGATGGTTATATTTTAAGAACATTTGATTTGAAGACCAGGAGACACGAAACAATTCTCAAACTTTCAAAAAATTGCTTCTCTTATCTTTGGTTTATTACCGGATATCAAGCTTCGGTCGCACGCCAATACAATCGAACCACGTTTTTAGAACAATTCAAATTTTTCTCTGCAGAAGCAGAAGAATTTATTTTATTTGCGGTCAAGGGCGGAGCTAGGTGGAGTCAGCTTACTCCACCAGTTATCTGCGAATCCCTAGGTTCTACATGCTCTATTTCATCCCGTCGATTCTACTTGTTTTATTTCATATCCACCTTTTCATTCTAAGAACATCTTTGTCATTGAGCACCACGTAGGGAGTGGATGTTGGGTTGAGGGGATGTTGCTGAACATCTTGCTCAACCGTGGACTCCTATGTCGGCAGCAATGGTCATTTTGACCTTTGCTGCGCATATTTTATTTTTAAAAAAAAATCTTTTGACCGTTGGTTGTTCTTTTTTTTAAAAAAAAAATCATCTATACATTTATTAATTTGTAAATACTTTGCTTAATGTATATGTAATAGCATGATTAATGTTTTTTATTTATTTTAAATTTCGAATGTTGTTATTTTATATTATGTAGAAAATTCTTTTTTAACAAATCTTGCATAAAAATTTTATCAAAAATATATTTAAATTAAATTTTTAAAATATATTTAATCTTAAAATAATGTATAAAATTAGTATGTTAAATAAATGTATTTATTGTGAATTATATATTTGTAAATAATATAAATAAAGAGTGATGTAATTGTAGATCTATTGTTGAGTATAAATAAGAGTATAATGATAGTAGGAGAGAATTTAGTGGATGTGACATGATAATATTCTCATAATGAGTATAATTATTGTAGATGCCCTAAAGTCTGACTCTACCTCCACCCAATTTTGGCTCCGCCATTATTTATGATATTAGTATTTGTACATCCGAATATATTATTTTCTTTGCGAGATGACATTTCGTGTAATTTCCTTTGCTTCTCATGAGTTGAACATCGAACTATCCTTTTTGCAGCTTGAACTTGAAGATTATCTAGGGCAGGTTCTCCCTAATTTTTGCAACTGGAAAAAATCAAATTAAATACACAGATACTATAACTTTCTAGCACAAGATTTCGTTAGATCGCAATAATAAATTATATAATCATATTAAAAAATCAACGAAAATTTTCATTCAAAATAATCAAATTAAAATTTATACAATCAAAAATCACGTTTGCACAAGATTTCGTAAGATCACAACAATAAATTAGAGGCCTCTTCGTTGTCAAAGGAATAACAATTTTCCTTCCTTTGACTTCGATTCACCTTTTGATTATTCCTGACCTATTTTGACAGGCGATTTTAATAAATACGTCCTTCCAAAATAGAGATTCTGGACAAATCAGGATTAAAAGTTCTGAAAAAAGTAGGATTAAAGAAAAAGTTATACACCACCAGAACTACGTTGAAAATTACTAACAATTAAGAATGAGTTCAAAACTCTCTCGATCCGACTATTCATCTATTCCTGAAGAACTCTTGCATCTAATATTCAAGCGATTAAAACATCCCCGAGACGTTTTTCGATTCGAAGCAGTATGCAAGTTATGGAAATCAGTCGCTAGACAGGCAAGATCACAACAACGGTTTGTCAGCAAATTTAGTCCGATGTTGTTTGCACCTGGTAACGAGGGTTCTGTTTCACGTTACAAATTTTGCAACACTACTCAAGGTTGGCTAGTTGCTAAGCGCTCTAATAGCTCCATAAGCTTTATAAATCCCTTGTCAGGATCTTACGTTCCTCTTGCGCCGTCACTGATAACAAAAGCGGTTGCTTCTTGCAGTCCTTTGGATCCCAATTGCACTGTTCTTGCAATTACTGACGGTAGACCTCCTTTAATGTTTTGCAATCCACACGAGGGAACTTGGAGAGTATTTAGGAAGGTGACCGGTTATTTTTCAGACATCATATATTACAAGAAAAACTTCTATGTTATGGAAATAACAGGGCAAGTTCTACTTTGCGATTTATGGACTGAGCCGAAAGTCATAAACTTTGCTCCTTCGACTCAATTATGGGAGTGCCTTAACCGTAAACATTTGGTCGAATCCTCAGGGGATATTCTGCAAGTGATTAGGCTTGTTGTACCTAGATTTATCATTGAATTTGAGTTACTAAAGCTCGATTTTAACGCCCGGAAGTGGATTCCAGTGACAAGTTTAGGAGACAATTCACTGTTGTGGAGTGAGAATCAATGCTTGTCAGTGTCTAGCAAAGATTTTCCTGATTTTAAGTGTGATTGTATCTACTTTGTGGAACGACAAAAGGATGGTTATTTTTTAAGAACATTTGATTTAAAGAGCAGGAGATACGAAACAATTCTCAAGCTTTCAGGAACTCTCTCCTCTTATCATTGGTTCACACCAGATATAATGCTTCGGTAGCATACCAATGCAATTGAACAAGCTTTTTATACCAACTCAAATTTGCCTCAACAGATTCGGAAGAGTTTATTTTGTTTACGGTGCTAGCAATTCTATATCCACATATAGTGCCATGCGTGATGACATTTCGTGTAATTTTTGTTTTCCTCTTATCTGTTTTGTGATTTGAGCATGGGACAATATTTTGCAGCATGAACTTGAATGTTTTTTTTTGGACAGTGTTGAACGTTCAGGTTTTCCACAAATTCTAAGTTAACCAAGCTTCAGTAGATTGCAACTATCTTTCTTTTGTTGACAAAAGCTTGGACGACTAATTAGTTCTGGTGACAACAACAAAAATTCCAGCTCTGTTTTTTTCCAGAATAGGAAGTAAACAACTGACAGTTGGGTTTGGACTACCATTTACCAAGTTATGTCTTTGAACTTTGATACAGAGTTCCATTTACTAATTCAATTGCAAATGATCATTTCAGTCTATAATGCTTTCGATTATGGATTTTATTGGTCGTGTAAACCTGACGAATAAAATCGAATGGGTGTGAAAACCGAACTGACCAACCGATATTTCGGAAAGTCGGCTTACACGTGTTTATTCGGTTTTACACGTTTAAATGAACCAGTGAACCCGTACAACTTTATAGCTACCAATGAACTTAATACCATAAAAATGTCCTTATTATGATGTACAACTTTATAGCTACCACTGGATACCTGCTCATGAAGATCTTCATGAGAATTGCAAGATCATGCATATCCCTTCAATTACTACCTGATCTTAGAATTTGCTTATGTTATACATTGTTTATCTTGTTTGCCTCTTTTGTTCTTGTATATATGGAATCTCCATTTTGTATATTGAACTTGCGTGGGCATGTACAATACAAGCCAATGATTTCATTGTAACACATCACTTTCACCTTCGTTCATTCTATAAGATTCAGCAGCAACTCAGTTGAGTATACCAGAAGATTCAACAGCAAGCAAGTTGAGTGTGAGCAGCTGAGCTACAATGCAGTTTCGACAGATTTTGTATTTCGGTTCCATTGTTTTGATTTACTGCCAAATGTAATTTGCTTGTCTCCTTGTATACAAAGCCCAATAAGTTATTTCATCTTGCTCCTGATTACAATTTATGATGTGGCATCAAGGCTATATATACACTTTCAAGATTCTTCTTCCTCCTCTTGCAAATATCTTCATATCAATCTTCGTTTTCCTTAATCAAAAACTGAAATTACTATTCTAGTTCTCTTTGTTCTTACATGCTGAGTTTGTCAAGATACTGATCTCGTGTTGGATTGGATTGTGAGCGATGTCTTTTCTTGTGCCTATATTCTCCTTTCATAGCCTTTTTGTGTTTTCAGTAGAAAGCGAAAAAGCCCTGCTTTGTGTTTTTTAAGAACTCGAAGAAGAAGAAGAATCGGCTTTGTGACCGTGCTTCACATATGGCCAAACACGGGTGACCGCGAGTGAAATTTACCCCCATGGGCAAGCCAAAAAGGGAGAGGGAAAAAAGGCAGAGCAGAGGGCAAACAATAAGAACCAAATTGACACAATTTTGCATTTTGAGATATTAACAAAAAGAATTAGATGGATCAATCAAGCGAGACACTATTGTTGTTTCTCTCATTCGATATCTCTGTCGGGTCCAACGTACATGGTACAACACACTGAAATTAAGATGAGTAAGCATCCCACTAATCCACCAAATGATGGAGGCACCCTTGACGAAGCCATGCTCCATAGTTGCGATAAGGCAACCTAGAAAAGAGATGGAAGAGAACAAGGCAAAGTGATCATTACTCAGATGAGAAGATACAACATTGAGCAATATATTCTGTGACGTTCATAAAATCTGCGCGTAAATAATCCTCCCAAGACCATGTACAAGTTGCGGCTTGATTGTCCTGATAAATATAAGC
>CAODLS010373484.1:0-11497 GCA_948243855.1 Flueggea neowawraea
AGAAAATGCTGTCAATCCACAATTCTTCCCATTTCTTTCGATTGCAAAATCTTGTAGTAGTTCTAAGATGGTTTTGGCAATCATTAGGGAGGGAATAACTTTATTTATGCCTGTAAACAAGTTGAAGCTGATTTGTCACAATTGAAATTTCCTTTTATGATAATGGGAAAAATGAATCTTGCAGAAGGGTATAGGCTGCAGAAAGGCACGTGAAACTGTTTGAGATCCTCTCAGGCACGTGAGACCTAAAAAATTAGGAAAAGATTTGGTAGGGGTTGACTTGTGTAGAACAGTGCAGGGATGTCTAATCTTTGCTACATAAGTTGTCGATGGTAGGTCTTTTTTCTTTTTTGTTATTAAATCACAGGACTCATTTGGCACAACAACAATTTTTTGATAGCATGTAGTAGGTTTGAAATAGTAAGACTTAAAATTATTTAAATATTTTTTGTTTTATATGTATTTGATTGAAATTTTAATTTAAACCTCCTTAAAGCTTAAAAGTGATTTTTGTTATTAATAATGAAGGGAAAAAATAGAATTTGACAATATTAAACAACATTAAATAGTGTAGTTTGAAAAAGATGCTACTCCAACATGCTACTTATTCCAAATAAACATGTTTTGTTCTTTAAATGCTAAATGCAATGAACATGCTAAATACAAATGTTGTCAAACAAGTCATAGTCGGCTCCGATCCCCTCCATGGTAGAATTGAAATTGCAGCATAAGACAGTGTTGGTTAAATCATATGGGGACCCATTATGATGCTGTGTTCTTGGTTCCCCAAGTTTTTGGTGGGGAAGTGAAGCTGTGAAAATATACGTCTATTTCCCTCTTTCAGCAAAAAATATCAACTAAAATTGGAAAGTAAGAGTAAGAGTTGTGTTGTGATTTCTACTTTGGGTTAAGCTTACCTCACTTAGAAGTTGGTTGGGATAAGTGTTAGATGTTAAAAATGATTAAAATTGAGTAGCAAAGTTGTCCGTACAGACACAGAATCAAATCCATTTTTCTGGTTTTCTTTAATGATTTCAGTTAGTTTGCTTTTTCTTTTTTAATAAGCATTTATAATTCAAGAATCGAGGTTGTACTAGCATAAATTGATTCTGAAACAAATAAACTTACAGTCCGTTCATAATATAATTACAATCAATTGTGGAACCTTGTCTATCACTCCTGAATATTATGATTATTATTAGATGTTGCATTTAGTTCTTGAACAATCCATCGTCCTGCAAATAAACACTTGGTTAGCTATTCAGGAAAACAGTCGAATGCTGTGCAACATAACATTACTATTTCAAGTTCTGTTTCTGCTGTTGTTTTTTTATATTGGCGAATTTATGTATGATAGATTTAGGCTATCTCAGGATAAATTCTTTGCCCCCTATGATGCTCAATAAAATACTTTTTGTTAATAAGTAACATAATTAAACATAAGTCATATGTCGTGCATCGGATATGCGAGGAATTATGGTTGTGTGCTATAACAATGATCAGGTTTACGCAACAGTAATCTTATTAATGGAAGAACCTTAACCATGAAGAATAGAATAAGTGTGCACATATGCACACATCTGCATGCGTATTGCATGCCTGATTGTGGGCTAATTGTGGTAGTCGATATGTTTCGTTGCATGTTGTGTAGAAATGATTTGTTTGAATCACAATGTTCAATTTTATGTACAATATAATGATAAATTTGATCATATATGAATCTATTTTTTTCATTTGAAGAGGGTCTAACTAAGATGTAAAAGATTTCATTTATATGCTGTTCTCTTACTGTCAAGTGATCACAGAAAATGGAGAAGTGTAATTTAAAAAAAAAACACTTTGTGATTAGTTTTAACTTTGCATCAGTCACGTAAATAATAAATATTTTATTTTGTGATTATTTTGTGATTACTTTGGATATGTTATTAAGATAGCTAATTTTATTATGTTGAGCAAAATTCTGGTCCTCTAATTTATGCTGCGAAATTACCCTCAGCCTATCTCTTTATCATTTGGACTTCTTGTGGAATAATTGACGTCTGATTGCATAAACTAATAGACAAGAACCATTTCACAAAAAAGATGGCATATAAAGAATCCCCATGTATTTTTTAATTAGAGATTTGATGTTAATTATAAAAAAATCTGATATTTTCCTTTCTGCAGATAGAATCAGAATGCGAGCGTCCAATACCCACATTGCGTAGATACTGAAATGAATGAATTACGTAATTTTGTTTGTGGTAGAAAGGCGTCTAACACCACCTCTTTCCTCTTCTATATAAAGAAAGGCCTTGCCATGTTGCATATTACTCAAAGCCTTCCAAACTTTATCATACTTCTCTGTTTCACTTCTTCTGCTTCTGCTTCTCCTTATTTCAAATACATCATCTTTCCTGATGGACAGAAACCAGCTGCATAGGCAGGTTGCTCTTACAAGGCAGTCTCTGTTTGATCAGGTCTGCACTTCTTAAACACTAGTCATTGTTAATGTCTTCAACTAAGTTACTTTCATTTAATGATTAGTTCACACGTTATCTTCTTGTGTATACTTGTCTGATGAGCTCAAGAACTATATGAGTGTTAAAGTCATTCTATGAAAATGCCTGACCTTAGAATACTGATTGCTGTTTGGTATACATGTCAAGTCCATGAAGCTGGACTGGTCTACAAATTTCCTAAGTAAGTTTTGCGTACTAGGCTATAAAGCCAAAACTTATCATCGCAATTCCATTCATAGAATGAAGACCGAGTTTCTGAATAAATTCTTTGGGGACCACTAATGGATGGACCTGAAATTATTCCGTGCATGCTTATGTAATTTTACATTTGGATACTATATTCTTCACTTTATATGCCTCCTTGTTAAACGGAATTTTGGTCATTTTCAGGGATTTTTGGATGAACAATTTGTCCAGCTTGAGGAACTCCAAGATGATGCTAATCCTAATTTCGTAGAGGAAGTTGTCACATTGTACTACCGCGATTCAGCCAGATTAATCCATAACATGGAAAATGCACTGTGAGTTGAATATCTTTTAGAAATAAAAAAGTTTTATTTTTTCTTATTTTCTTCTATAATCGTAATGATAATCATCATGCTTGTTAACATGCATTAATATCTTTTATGTGTCTATCCAGGGAGAAAAACCCTCTTAATTTTAACAAGTTGGATGGTTATATGCACCAGTTCAAGGGAAGCAGTTCAAGGTAAGATCACTAACAAGCAAACCACAATAACAAATAAGTTTCAAATGAATGATTTATTAGAAGTATCTAATTAAGTATATTCTGTGTTGGCTTTAACCCAACAATCGTTTTGATCTCTCTGTTCTATTCTACTGGGTGCAGCATTGGGGCCAAAAAGGTGAAAGCTGAGTGCACTCTCTTTTGGGAATATTGCAAAGCTGGGAATGGAGAAGGGTAACTTTCCATCTTTCTCCCACTTAATTTAGTTCACAAAATATCATCTGCAATGGACGGTGGAAATCAATTTGATATTTAAATTCAATTATTATTAATAAATACCAATAATGTTGTGGTAATCTGAACTTCAGAGCCTACACATCGTTTCTGAGTTCACTATGTTAATGGCATGAACAGATGCTTGAGGACATTCCAACAAATCAATAAAGAATATGCAACTCTGAAAAGGAAGCTTGAATCCTACTTTCAGGTGCTGAAAAATTCCCCTTCTCTTTCAAAAGAATGAAACTAATGTTTTGCGAGTTAATTTTCACATAGAACCTATAATCAATCTGTTTTTGTTTCCCTTAACTATGCAGCAAGCACGGCAAGCCGGGCCGGTTCAGACAGCATGTCGCCGCAAGTAAGAAAGCATTGCAATGGCAGAGGTGGCTGTATAATTCAAAATGTTTATCATCCTGGTGAAGTTAGTACTGCCTGTTGTACCAATTCACCCAAAAATGGGATTTTGTTTTGAGGGTTTATTAGGATTTGGCTCCACTGGTGTTATGTATTAGATAGATACGTATGGATAAGTGCATGAATGGAAGTCCTGTGCATGTTTTGCCCTCCATTGTGTTTTGCATCGTCAATTGTTACTGTGCCATGACTAGCATATTTGCGGAAGGACTATATCAGTATGAGGCTAAAACTGTTATGTCTCCGTTTAATTCAGGTTAGTATTAGACACTAACACTTCGTTTGCAAGTTCGATAGAATAGAATATGATAGGATAATATTAGGTGGGATAGGTTAGGATAAGATAGTATAGGTGAAGATTATAAAATTTCATTGTTTGTGAATTTTAAAAATGAATGGAATAGATTATCTAAAATATCAATTAATAAAACGTAAAATATGAATATTAAATAATCATTTTACTATTATATCCTCTCATAAAATATATCAAAATAATTATTATATTTAAATCATGAAAAATAAATAAAATGATTTAACCAAACAAATATTTTTAAAATGATAATAAATTTGAAAGTTATTTTTAACTGTAAAGATTTACGTTCATTCATTAATGAAGTAAATTAAAACAGAGAAAAAATCATGACATAGTTAATGTATATGAAGATGATACACCAGTAAAAATCAGCATCCAACAACTAATGATAGTGGAACCTATCACTATTATAAATTTTTAATTCCAAAAGAGAGAATAAAAGATATATAAAGTTTGGACATGTTTTATACAAACACAAACAATCACCAAAAGAAGGTTGACTATGCTAAAATGAGAAAAAGAAAACTAATCATGATACTGGAAGTGAAACTTCTCGTATACAATCATCAAACAAGTCAGAATATAAAGAACAACCAAAACACACGCTTCAACTGTGATTTTTTATAATGACTAATAACCCCAACGTATGCGTAAATAGAATGTTAAAATTGTAATATAATTATATAATTTTAATTTATTTTTCTTATCTCCTCTTAACCAACCAATTTGGTAGGTTAAAAAAATAAAAATTTGAGGGCATAAGTAATCCCCTCCTATCCCTTCTTATACTTCATAAAAAAACTCTCGAACATCAAAGTGTTCGAAATTTTATTAATCTATCATATTTTATCCATTCTTAACACTCTCTAAACAAAGTGTAGTTCTACTAGAAATTAACTCTCGATCTCACCAATAACATCCATTAGGGTCGATGATTCATAGGAATGGCAACGGGGCAAATCAGGGATGGATTATAGTATCTCGTTCCCGCCCCGCGACATATATTTTTTCCGCCCCGCCGCATAACCTGCTGGGGTATAAAAATAAACTCCCATCCCCGTCCTATTGAAAAACCAACCGCCCCGTCATCACCCCGTTAAATTATTATTAATTTTTTTGTTTGATTTATATGCTATTATAATTCAAAAAATAATACAAATAATCTATATAAATTTCAACAAACATAAATATAATTCAAGACATCATACATAAATAAATAAATATATATATATATACACTATTAACAAATTCATAACAAAAACAATTAATATATATTCCACTATATTTTTTCAACTAAAAAATATATATAATGTATAAATATAATTTAACTATAAATATATAATATACAATATTTGTGTGTGTGCATATATACATAATCGGGCGGGTATATTAAATACCAACTCCGTCCCGTCTCTATCTCCGATAATTTTAATTTTGAGTTACCCTAAGACCCAATCCGCAACCCTGTCAAACGTTGAAAAATTCATCCCGTTCAAGTTGGAGCAAATCGATATCCCCATGGGTTTGGGATTTTTTGCATCCCTATTGATGAATTGCATATTAGTTATCAGTAAGCTTGATGTTTTTTTTAGAAAATAGTTGCTTAATCCCTATAAATATGTATAAAAAATCATTTTCAATCAATGGTTTTGTTGAAGTCACCTTTAGTGCTAACAAATGGGGTGCTAACAAATGGTGAGATCGATCCAACTAAAGCAAATAAAATGATTTATCAAAAAAAAAACATTTTCAGTTTTAAGAGTAAAGGCTTTAATTCCAACAAGAATCAAAAAGGAAAAAGAAATTTTTTCTTCGATTTTATGGTAGTAACCAAAAACTGAAAATGTAACAAATGATCATTACAGTTTCCACCTTTTGTCAGTATTTTCTCTTTCTTTCCCTATTCCAGAGTGGCCTAAGTAACTAACTTTTCAAGACATGAATGAGGGATTGTGAACGTCGTTTTTGCCTTGTATATCTTGCTATTTATTTCTTATTTCATATCTTTTTATGCATCAACTTTCGGTGTTTAAGATGACTCTAATATTTATTGTCATGATTATATATTTCATATTTTTTGATGCTTAAAACAACTCAACAAAAGACAATATTATTGATCATATATTTCATATTTCTTGCCATGTATTTCCTAGATCCTACAGAAAGGTTGTGAAACAAAATTTGTTTCTTTATGCGTTTCCGGAACTTGGGCAGGGCATCCAGGTGGTATTTCTCGGCCGCAATCCAACCCGCTTGATGTTGCTTAAAGTTGAGATGGATTGAGCCCTTCTCTGCCTATCGAGTCTAAGGCATGTCAATCACATGTCGTGCGCACATGCTCTCGTGAAGTCGACGACATGTTCTTTAGAGAAATGAGGCAGCGCTTTCATCAGTTCAAGTCGACTACATGTCGTGCAAACGGTATATGCATCCAAAATCTGAGTCTCGTATCCAAACGGCTCCTCATCCGCCGTGGCAAGAGCGAAATCCGGCGGCCAATACGTAAATGACAGTGAGAGCCTAAGAGAAAGAAAATATGAAAGTACTTACCAGTCCTCAAAAATTATAAAATGGTAACAATTATTCAATTCGGTCCCCAACATTGACATTTCACATCCCTTATTTATGCAAGATTCCTAATTAGGATCCCATTTCTTAATATATTAATTTTATTTGAAGTAATTAAAATAGATTTTATTTCTATAGACGACCATTGTTTTGAGTTTAAGATACAAATCTTCAAAATTACAATAAAAGACCTAATGTATAATCAATTATCCTAATAAGAGTAAATCAAGTCGCAATTGTTTCATAAAAATTGTAGCACTATTAGTTGACATATAGTCATTATGATAAACTACAACTTGTAAAAGGAACGTACCAGTAAAATATGCTCATTTTACAAATCAACTGAAGTTTGGCAGCGTAAATATGAATAACAAAAACTGGATAAATACCTTTTAATAACAAAAAATGACACCCAACTTTTAAAAATAGAAGACATAAATACAGTTCATTATAATAGAAGACACAATAAATTAACCTTGTTCGAATGCAAAATTATAATAGGTAAGTACACCAAATCTAAATAATTATAGATCTCACCATCTCAATCATGGTTATGGAAATAGTTTTTGATCTAGATATGACTTATATGCAATCCAAATGAGCCCCAAGTTGGAGGAGCACTGATAACCAACAACTAAGGTGGAGATGCAATCATTGATGGACGCATATCGAGCTTTTGGCAACAAAAACAATCGAAAATAGAGATAAAGTTGGGGAGGAAGAGATGGTTGTAGACAACTAAGAAAGGCAAAAAATCTTAACTTTGGAGGAAAGAAAAAATCAAGATGTCGCTAGTAGCTTACTACTGCTGACACCCATTAGTTTGACAAGGAGAGGTGTGGACGACGTTAGGGTTTCTTCTATTTAGGAAGCATGCCTTTTGGATAATCTCTAAATATTTATCATGCCAATCAGTAAACAAATACGAAAGTTCAACATGATAAAAAAAGGCCTAATACATAACTTACCCCTCCCCCCCAAAAAAATTGGCACGTTTTCTTCTTTTGTCACACTAATTTTTTTGAGCGTTCAATTTATCCCTGAACTTACTTGAACTGTCTCAACTATGAGTCTTCTTTTACTGGTTAAAAAAGCGTGCTTGGTAAGTGATGACTCAGTAAAATGGGAAACTACGATGACATGACATGGTAAGTACACACATTGCCTAATACATAACCTAGCCCCCAAACTTACACATTTTCTTCTTCTATCACCCCAAATTTTTTGAGTATTCAACTTACTTCCTGAACTTGCTTAAACTGTGTCAACTAAGGGTCTATTATGTTGATAGGGCAAAGCATTTGTAGTTAAATGCTAAAAAGCATGTGAAATATGTTTTTTATGCTAAAATGTTGTTGACCTGTTAAAAAGGAGATACAAGTGGACTAGTCAAACCAAACCAAATTTAAAAACCCAACTCGTGATTTTTTGAACCAAAGCCATTTGGTTAAACATTTTAAAACTAATAAACTGTCTCAGAACAAGGCGATTGATGATGCTCTAGATCCGGAAGCGGGGAGGTTAGGTCGGGTATTGTTGTAGTGAGTGGAGAAGCTGTTGAGGAGTGAAACTTATAAGGCGAAAAGTGCAGCTTTGGTGGTGGTGAGTAGTGTGATTGGAGTTGGTGGAGTGAGAAGGTATGGTGGTGGAATTGGGGGTCTGGTGAAGTGATTGGTGAGTTTTCTCAAGAATGATGATTGGGCAATGAGAAAGGCCGTTAAATAAGCCTTATGGTGGTTGTGGAGAGAGACAAAGTGGCTAAAATAGTTGAAATGTGGATGGTTTGATCAACATCTTTAAACAATTGAGACAATTTAACTAAGTTTAAGGGATAAGTTGAATGCTCGAAAAATTTGGGCTGATATAAAAAGAAAACGTGCAAGTTTAGGGGGTAAGTTATGTATTATGTCTTTAAGATGTCAACAACATTTCAGCATAAAAACACACATCTCATGTGCCTAAAAGCGTTTAACTACAAGCGCTTTGCTAGATTAACATAATAGACCTGTAATTGAAACAATTTAAGCAAGTTTATGGTGTAAGTTAAACACTCAAAAAGTTTGGGGTGACAAAAGAATAAAACATGCAAGTTATTTACGGTATAATTCGGGCCCGGGTCTAAATGGACCGGGCCGAATTGTACCACAGTCTGAATGCTAAGGAAACAAGCCCAATACACAATCCGACATTAGACGAAAACAAGCCTTACAGAAACAGCCCAGGAGGACAGGTGCAAGTGGACAGTAAGGAAAGGGACAGTTGAGTTCTTGGTGGACAAATGGTTTAAAGAAGGCAAGTGCACCCATTTACTACAATTTCTGGACAGCAGAGGAAACTAGATCCCTTGAAGAGCAAGTTGAAGCAACAAAGGAAACTCAGGTCAATAGTCACTACAAATCAGAGGCAAGAAAAGAAAGTCAAAAAATGACATGAGCAGAGACATAATGAATTCACTAGGAATCAGAAATCAAAATCAATGAGGGTCAAGATCAAAGCTTCATGGGACGCATGCTCCAGCAGTATAAATAAGTAACGATAGGGATAAGGAAAAGACCTTCAACCAATCACAAATTTAAGGGTAAGTTATGTATTAGGTCAAAAAAAACTTCACGACACAACTTTTTTATCGATGTCCATACTCGCTCAAATAGTTAATGAGAAAATCTTAAATCCCTTTTGATCTATTTTCTCCTTCCATCTAACACTTTTTATATTCAAATATGAACTTTCTCTACATAAATTTATGCATTAAAATGTGAAGCATTAACAAAATTCTAAACTAAAAACTCATTTGAAAACAAGCAATTAAAGTCTTTAATTTTTATGCAAATCAATGAAAGTAAATGCTGATATGATAAGAAAACAAGCTTAGCTCCACAACTGTACTAACTTTATCGCTAGATACTAGATAGATAACGTAATCACAAGTCATTTAATTTTTTTTAGTCAAATTATTGTTTAATACATAAGACACCTCCAAACAAGCATAGTTTCTGTATATTAGACGATGACTGTTCATATAGAGACGATCGCAAGGTCTTTGGAGCTAGATTATGTTCTACTTGGGCACCATTTGAATGTCGTTATGAAAGAAAGAGAAAGGCTCAAGGAGTATTATGTAAAACGAACAAAAAATACATGACTATTGAGCAAAGAAACCAATTGAGGCAAGTCATTCCCAGTCTGTTTCTTCGGGGACCGATTTGTACTTGCCAAACAAAGGAAAAAAAGGATCCATAGCTTTGATCTTCTCCTACTATAACTTCGTCGCCCTGAATCTAATGCATGCCAAGATTTTCTCCAAACACAACCAATTACTCTCTTCGATTTAGCCTCTCAATCTCTACATCATTATGGTCTAGCATCAATCCCAAACCAGACCAACCTTTCAGAACTATCGTTGGAATACTCCTAGTAGGATTAACTAGCAGTGATAGAGCTGTGAATTTTAGATTTGAAGACTCAAAATCACTCTCTCTTGATTAGGGTTTTTGGACCACATTGAGCTTAATTAGTAATTCTCTCGATTCCACCTCTAAATTCAGAATCTTTTGTTCAATTTTTTGGAATTTCCGTACAACCCAAGTTGAATTACATCACTGAATCCAGAAAGGTCGAAGTTTTTTTTTTTTATCTGGGTCGTTCGTAAAACCCTTGAAGTTTGAATCTTTGTGTGTTTTTTATTCAAAAGCGGTGATCTTTCGTGATGGCTTCGTACAGGCCACCTTTCCCTCCACCATCGGCGACGTCGTATCCTCCGCCACCGCCAGCTCAGCCTCAACAACCACTGCCCCCACCGCAGCAGCAGCAACATCAGCAGAGACCGAATCAATTCCCTCCTAGTTATCCTTACCCTCCTCAGCAACTTCAACCACCGCAACAGAGTTTCCCTCAGCATTACGCTCCTCCACCTCCTCCTCCGCCGCACCAGCAGTACCATTTTCAACCCCCTCCTCCGCCACCGCCTCCTGAGTCATCGTACCCGCCGCCACCACCACCTCCCGCTCCGGCTCAGCAGCAGCAGCCACCTGGAATGTACTACCCGCCCTCAGGATATTCTCAATTTGGTTATCAGTCAATGCAGCCTCCGCCACCGCCTCTACCGCCTTCCTCTCCGAGCTCTGCAGCCCCTCCCCCACCGCCCCCTGGCTCCCCACCGGCTCCTACTCCTAAGGAAAGCGGGGGTGGGAGAGATAAAGGGAGGAGAGAGCACGGGCATTCCAGCCATGGCAATGTGGGTAGGCAGCATCAGCAACAGAAACCTCCGGTTCATTCTGGCGGGAAGAAGCCAAATGTGCCGTCAGGGAGGGTGGAGACTGAGGAGGAGAGGAGGTTGAGGAAGAAGAGGGAGTATGAGAAGCAAAGGCAAGAGGAGAAGCACAGGCAGCATATGAAAGAATCGCAGAGTTCGATTCTTCAGAAGAGCCAAATGTTGGCTTCCCAACTGAAAGGGCATGGTTCCATTGTTGGTTCGCGGATGGCAGATAGGAGGGCAACTCCATTGCTGAGTGCGGAGAGAGTTGAGAATAGGTTGAAGAAGCCAACGACTTTCTTGTGTAAGATGAAGTGAGTAATTCTTCACTAAATCTAGATTTTGAGTTAATGCTGTTTATGCTTTATAGCAAGTGTGTGAATCGATAAATTACCTTGGTTTAAGTGGTTGGAGTAATAATTTTTTCCCACACTGATGCGGTTTGAGTTTTCCACTGTAAGAAAATAAAATGAATTATG
>CAODLS010373566.1:0-24373 GCA_948243855.1 Flueggea neowawraea
AAAACTTAATCAGTTTCAATCGAGCATATTGTAACATTTTCCACATGATTGACTCACTCCTTGTTCAAGGCCATCAGTGAGGCCGGAATGATGGCGCCAAGTGACTCTTTGGTTATACGGAAGGCGGCCGGAACGTTGTGATTCGAAGTAGAGAAGCGTCTTGGAGAGAGCTTCACCATAGTTGAAAGAATGTGTGAAGGAAGGGAAGAGGCCAAGGAAGGAGAGTAGGCAAAAGCAATAGTGTTGAAAACCCTTGCTTTGCTTATTCTCCTTCATGTTGGGAAACCTCTCCTAACCTTCTCTCTTCAACATCTTTTTATTAGCTTATTTCTTTTATATGTGCGTGTTCTGAGACACAATCTGGCCACTGGAGGATTTGGTGGTTGTATGAGGTCAATCTTAATTATGTGATTTCTCGATTTTTAAAAAAAAAATTGTTAGATGGTATCCAGTACGTAGAAAATGTTTTCTATTTAAGTAGTCAAACCATACAAAATTGTAGTAATTTTTAAAACAATAACAAGTGTTCTGTACATTTAGTTCGTTTATGCATTTTTCTCACAAATATGTATACAATTCTTTGTTGTTGGAGACGATTCTATCATAGAAATTGTGTCTCTATATGATTAGTAAAAATGTCGAAATTGTGTTCATATCATTATTTTCATTTATATTTGTTGTTTGTACAAAATCGAATTAAACAATTTGGGATGTGAAATTGAAATAATTTAAGTATGTAATTAGTTAATTACACCTGTGCATTGAACTACATCTGTTTTGAATGCATTTGGACACTTGTTTGCCAGTTTGTTTTTCTGCATTTATATGACAGAATTTACAGATAATACCAAATATGGAAACCAAAAATGAATACTCTGACTCTCTGATGAACTTTCTCAATGCCAGATAAGAAAAATGAACCTTTTTAATGGAAGTGACAGAGCTATATGCTAGTCAAAATGTTCACTTTTCCTGTCTTCTTACATGGATTCCATGATTCAAAAATTGATTGAAAAGACCATGATATAACATAAATACAATTTCTATAAAATGTGTTTTCATTTATAAAAGCCGACAACCATTTCATTTCCGAAATTAGAATGTTGCCAATTTTTTTTTACTTTTGAGAAGTATTTCTTTTGCCTGAAATTCAATCCCTCCAACCCTGTTCTTTGACAAATCAAGTCTTCTCAAGGTCAATATTTTTATTATTGAACTATTGGTTTGTTGGTTCTATAAAATGTGCTTTGATTTCAACAAGTTCTGATACAAAATTATTTCTAAAATGTTCCCCCATTTTTTGACAAGGCTTGAGGTAGAACTAGATTACATAAAAAAATTAAAGGGAACACATTTTTTAGAAGTTGATTGAGTAATAAATAATAGAAGAAGATCGATAAATTGTATAGTAAAAAAGTAAAAAAACTAACATGTCTTTTAAGAATCGTAACATGATGAATATGTAATATATTGCAAACCAAATATGACCATAAATCTACTCTAAACAAACACCCATTTAATTTCGAGGGGAAGTGTGGTAGAGATAATGGTCAGTGTTGGATGTAAAACTGTTACATGAAGAATTAAAAATGTGAAACATATTTGCTCACTCCTGTCCTGTGTATGTATGCAATCTGACACATCAGACAAGTAGCCAAGCACCCGCTCAAGTTTTTAGTTCAATAAAAAGAAGTATTGGGTAATTATTACACTTGTTAAGATAATTCGACCTTTTTATTATAACAGAAAAGAATTATTGACAATTAATAATCAAGCTGGTTACATATTATATTAGATAAAATAAACGTTATCTATCCATCTAGAAAATAAAATCGATTCCTGAATTTACAGACCCATTATTTCAATTTTATTCTGGGAATCCTTTATAACTGAGCTTGTTTTAAATATTCAAAATTAGAAAAAGAAAAAAAAAACAAAGGGCTTATTTGAAGTATATGGGCCAAGATTAAAGAAATGAGAACTTCTCTTAATCAGAGTGCCCAACTTGGCACACCTTGATAGCAGCTTTTCTGTTCCAAATTACTATTTTCAAAAAATCAAAACAAAAGTTCTACATTACTATTTTCAAAAAAACTAAATTACTATTTTCGAAAGCGGTCAAGTATTCGGTAAATAAAATTTAAAAATGCATAAAAAAATCAACTTCCCTAAAAAGCTTTAAATTTTAACTTTTCTGAATTACTTATTTTTAGCAACTTCTAAAAATGATTTTTCATATTTTTAATCTTAACAAACACGTCTAAAGCATCCTAACAGTTTTTCTATCTTATAAAGGTAAAATATTTTATTTAATTTAATTTTTTTTACTATTTATCTAAAACTTTAAATCTGTTTTTTTTAGCTTGTTTATTAATATTTTATTACTATATTAAAAAAATATAAAAAATATATTTTTTTTGATGTAATAATAAAATATTAATAAAAATTTTAAATAAATTTTTTAAAAAATTAAATAAAAAAAGTAGGCCTAGTAATATATTTTAATTTTTAACTTTTTAAAATAAAAAGACTGTTCGACTCTCCAACAACTTTTCTTTAGCATATCAACTTTTTAAATCGTCATAAGCTATGGGATAATTAGGATGCAAATGGGCCGTTTGCTTCTGTAAGGCCCGATAAGAGCACTTTCCTTTGTTTACCTACTTTAGTGTTTACATATAGGCAAAAATTTTCATCTTCTCATGTTATAGTAATTCAATTCTTAATTGTATACTCCGAAAGTGCTAAACATGTTCGGCAGTAGAGCTTAGAAGGCACAACCTAGTATCTGAAATCATAAACATCAACCACCTAATCCAGAGTCATACAAGCCGAGCCACCGACAGCCCGTTGATCTCATGAATGCAAATAAATAGAAGCTCCTGCCAATTATATACCATAGCTGAGCAAAACCAGGCTCTATCATAACATATTGCTACACAATTGAAAACCATAAAAAAGCAAGATAAGGAGAAATCAAGTTTCTAATAAACCAGGCTCCGGCCGGTTGCAGTTAAAACATCCAAAAGAGATGGAATATATAATTCCATAAATACAGTACTTGGTAGTACTTTACACTTACCTTAAGTAACCTAAAATCCCATTATCTGAAGCAAATGAACCACCTGTTTGGTGCAGCATTGCGTCGATCTCATCACCGTCCTCCATCTCCAACTGTAGCAATAAAAGTTAAATATTAGAGCAATCAACTGACATGATGACAAAAGAGAGCAGAAACATCATCTAGATGATAAAGATAGGAAGATATATCGATACCTCGTCAGGGGTCTGGTCAGCACGAAGTCGGCGACCATCAAACAGAAATGCAATAGCGTTGAGGTCGACTGACTGTCGATCACAGTAAGCATTCATGAGCTTCTTCAACTGAGTGCTTCTTTTGATCCTGAAGAAGACTTCATTTCCGTCCTACAAAATGGAGCAATAACATCGGGAAATAAAGCAACAAAATTCAGGATACAATTATATTAAACATATCATCAGACGCAAGACAATCTTAAAAACTTACAAAAAAAAAAGATCGACTAAGCCCTCAGATCAGTGGCACATAAGTACGAGTGAATGCAATGATTTTGAACCAAAAAAAAGCCTATAACTGCATCAACCATTGTTCAAGAAATTTAAAGAAGCACAATCAAGTAGCAGAAGTCAACCTACTTCCTTCCACTGCCAAATACCAAGTATACCAACGATCAACAAAACGGCCTTAAAACTGGCATTAGTAAGCTCCACATTCCAGAAGCAAAAACATAAGCCCCACCATGTCAAACTCATGGTAACCGGTCACCAACCCACCTCAGATGAGGACTTCAATTTCAAAAAAACCACTACTGAAACAAATTTCGCTTCAAAATTCCTAATCGTTTCTACACCACCAAAAGAGGAACCACACAAAACCCTAATTTCAGGAATTTCCAAATTTCCATCAAAATTCTCCATCAATTCACAAAATAATAAACAATCTAAGCAATAAACAAGAAACCCATACATAATTTCCTCTAAAATTCACAAATGAAACGTTTCTTCAACGCTACACACCAAACACTTCAATTGCGGAGATATATATACACACAGAGAGAGAAATAGCGGGAGAACAGAGAAAACCCACTTGGCCTTTGACCTTGAGGTTGATGTGAGCAGATTGATCGGCGGGCTTCTTGTCCTCCTCTTGATTCGTCACTCCCGACATCTTCTGCTCTCTCTTTTCTGAACAACACTATTGTTTTTTCCTAGGTTTTGTTAAGGTATTATCGTTCTTGTAAACGAACCGTCATTGGGCCATTCAGGGCCCATCAAGGAAGGGTTTGGTTTTGGGCCATTGTCAAGGAGAAGGCCTCGTACGGGTCTTCAAAATACAAAGCATCAAACAGTGAGTCCTGTTTTAACGGTCAACTTTAGGTTGACCAATCTCAGAAGTGTGTAACTTTTTTTGAGTTGCATTTTTAACTTCTTAGATTACTTTACAAAGGTTTTTTTTTAAATATAGATTTGCAATAAAGAAAAAAGGCTAAATTCTTTCTATTACAATGTTATTTGAATTCATGCCATCAAGTTTTAAAACTTATACCTCCAACTATTTGAGTTTATTTTAAATAGCGAAAACAGGTAAATTAATTGTGACAAAAATGCAGATCAACACAATGATCAATGAGAACCGTCCGATATTGAAGTCATGAAAAATGTTATGACAAAGAACTTTTAATCGTATCGAAGTTGAATAACTCAGTTGGTAAGCACCCACATCTAAGACCAAAAGATTTTGAGTTCAAATTTCAAAGGCATCTAGATTTTTCATAATTATTATGGAGATTGGTATTTTTCTTTGTGAGACTAATAATGAATAAATATAAGATTTTTTTTTTAAAAAAAGAACTTTTAACCGTAAAATTCAATTTTTACAACAACGTTAAATCGTTCTTTATTGATATGCACTTATGTATTGCTTTTGGTTTTGGGACATCATATATTTTTAAAATACCTAAAATTGTAATAAATGAGAAAAAAATCCACTATTGGCAATTTTCATAATGAATTCTCTCATGTCATGTTGGGAACGCAATGAAATTCCAACGAAGTTTCTCATCCCCATAGGGCAAACAAAATATATGAACCAAAATATGCTAAGGTACCTAGCATTCTTCGAAATATCTAATCCTTTAAACCATTTGTAGATGTTCTCTCTGTATTAGTTCTGATGTGACATGATTTCTACATCAATCGGATGAGTTTGGCAATCGGAACGAGATCTAATAAAATAAGTTCAAAAAAATAAGTAAATAAAAGTTTTCAGCTAGTCGACCTCATTAATAACAAGAGATTTGCTTCGAACACTTTCATTTGTGCACTCTCGAATCAAAATCTGACACACGAAATAGAAAATTAATTTTTTTATAATCTTTATAAGTATAAATTTTGATCGGAGAGTGCACATGAGAAGGTAAAAAATAGTGTTCATAGCATTTATCTGACAAACTCCCCTCTTCACATATTGGAGAACAAAAATGATCTTTGCCCTGCCGACCTCACTCACATAAAGAACTAGTTGATTGTTACTGATAATAACTTAAAAGTCTCACACAAAACCCCAGAACTTATTTCTCAGTGTGGCTGCCAACTAAACCAGTATGCATCAAACCAATTAAAACAATATTTAAGTCACGGGATAAGGTGATAGGTTCACAAGAAAGACTTTCGCTTCTAACCAAAGAAAGCAAGTCAAATTTGAGTTTGACATATGGTCCTTCTCAGTTTGATGCATTCCCACTCTCCCCAACTCAAGACTTCGCCAAATTCTAACGAATCCACCGAGAAAAATTTTCAAGAAGACGTTCCCCTAAACTAATGCTATAATATTGTACTAATGCCATTTTGTTAGGTGGTGTTTGTTTGTATATAGCATATTCACTATTTATTTATTTTCAACTTCTAAAAAGACGATTTATCTCTCTATTTGTTTACTATATGCTTTTACAATATATTTTTATTTTCTATCAAAAAATAAACATCACCTAAATACTGTATATAACCACAAAACCGTAAGTAAGATTTATATATAAAAAAAGAGCATATCATAGAGTACATTATAATGTATATGATTTGAAATAATTTAGTATATATAATTACTTCTTAAATTATGTGACCTCAAATATTAATTTATTAAGTGTATTTGTTAATTGTATATTCATATTGTGTACTTTTTATTCATATATAATAATTATTTTTTTACTATATAATATACATTTAC
This sequence comes from Flueggea neowawraea, assembly GCA_948243855.1. Taxonomy (NCBI): domain Eukaryota; kingdom Viridiplantae; phylum Streptophyta; class Magnoliopsida; order Malpighiales; family Phyllanthaceae; genus Flueggea; species Flueggea neowawraea. Next base: position 6,263 of record CAODLS010373566.1, read on the forward strand.
AATATATTTTCGTAATTTACCACAAACAAACGCACACTATCATGGTAAATTGAAATTGGTGGATTGAAATTTTGTGTGTTTAACAATCTAGTTCAGCTGCAAAAAAACTAGGCAGTTGAAGATGATCACGTGAGACAGGCAGGGAGCAGGTGAGTTGGTCTTTCTTGTGTCGTCTTTTTGGAGGAAAGTAGGGCCAATTATATGCGTTTTGGTCATTAGCACAGTCTCCAAAGACCCGATGATATTCTGTCATCATCATAAAAAATGAAATAGGGTGTTAGCAGGATGACTTTGAGACCACGTCTAACACATTTTTCAACAATATACCAGTCCTTATAGAACTTTCTTGCATATTTATTTTCTGAAAATAGCCGTTGGGTTTGTGTCGGATCATATATTCTTTGTCTCTTTCCATTGCAAAATACTTAGAGAAGCCTTATTCTCAGTGAAGTTTTGAGGACAATTTGGATGCTAGCTTTGCAAATTCAAGTGCGATAGCAAATTAAGATAATATATATAGAGATAGAATTAAGCTTCACTTGCTTCAAGAATAAATTTTTTAAACTTACTCTTTATCTCTATAATTCATTATATCTAAATTTAATGATGAATGTAACTTCCTTTTTTGAATCTAATCATCACCATTAAATCCAAATATAATGAATGATAATGATAAAAAATAAATATAAAAAACTTATTTTTAGATTAAGTGGAGTTCTCCTCATATATATATATATATATATATATATATATATATATAAACTTTCTTGAATAAAAAAACATGATGTGGCTTTGTAGTTATGGGCATATTCACAATTATGAATGGCACAATTTCAACATTCTCCAAAAAAAAATAAAATTTTTGGAAGAGCATGAGAATGATATACCTTCTTCCATAAGCGCACGTCACTCTTAGTCGGCTCTCCATGATTCCTCCCATGGAGTTGTTAATAAAAATTGCCATTCGCAACAATTACACATTTTCAAGTACCATATGCATTTTTACATCATTAAGATTTTATGGTTATCAGGGGTGGATCTAGGTGGAGTCGGTTGACCTAGGGGCGGTGGGAGGTACCCCTATTACCCTACCCCCTCCCCCTTCACCCCCACAAACCCTAACCCCTGCCACCCCCTGCTCTGCAATTCTTTCAAAACAGAGGAACTGAGGAAGACATCACCCAGGACTTCAAGACGACAACGTTTTGTTTTAAAAATAAAAAAGGATAGAACGATGTCATTTTGCCTTTTTTTAAATGTCTTTAGCGAACAATATGGCATTCACTAAGGACAAAAAAAAATTGAAAGTAAAGCTGGGATTGTCGACAAACAGCAACCCTTTCACTCTGTTTCTCACTCTCTCATCTCTTCCTCTTGCTTCCTAAGCAAAACCGCAGATCAACTCGTCACCGCCCATTGTCGTTCACCGTTTTCTTCTCGCCGTCCAACGTTATCTGCCTTCCGGCAATTTGAACTCCTTCAACTATTTTTTTTTCTTTTGATATCAACTAATTTAGGGTTTTTTTATTGTTAGGTTAGATTCAATTTAATTGGATTATTGAGTTATACTGTTGTCGCTCCTGGTTTTGTTGTTGAATTGACTTGAGTTGCTTTTATTTGAGTGAGATCTCAAATTTGTTATATTGCTTCGGTAGGCTTGTTAAATGGGCAGTGATTAGATTTGGAGGGACTGAAAAACACGAAACATCAAGTATTAACTATTGAATTTGTTTGCTCTTTGCCGACAAATTTGCTCCTTTCAGCTCTTTTTTTCCCCTAATTTTAGTTAATTACTGTTTATTAATTGTTAGCTTTTCACGCTGTGGTCATTTTTAATGAGTTATGCATGCATGGACGCACGCATGATTCTCTCTGATGCATGAAACTGTGCCGCCAACGAAGAAATAATAAGAAAAGATGGAGAGGAGAAAGTTACCTTCACACCGTAGCCACTGCGTGAAAAAAGAGTGTTTTTCACTAAATCGAGAAATCGAAAATATTAGAAGAAAAAAGGAGGTGGAAGAAGCAGGCCGCATCATGGAAGAATAAAAGAGAAGGAAAAGCAAATAAAGTACAGCCCTTGTTTTATGCCAAAAGAGTATAATTGTGTGGGAAGGATTTGAGCAGATTTGGTCAAGAGTAAATAAGCAAAAATGGAGAAATTAAAACAGATGAGGAATGGAAATTTTTCTTTGACCAAATCCGTAGCGTTGCACCTCAATTTTGGAATGGAGTGGAAAAGGCAATACTGAGTAAATCAAGATGAATCAAATTAGAAGTTGAATCAAATAAAAAAAGGAAGGGAGAAAAAGGAAAAATTGAATTGAAATTTGGGGTTGGTACACGACCATTAAACGATATAACTCGACACGAAATTAAATGAGTTTGGGTTTCATATAAATGAGTTTTAGTCATAAACGGATTGACCTATATATGACACCAAAAAAATCAAGGTTAAACGGGTTCAACCAATTTATGACTCGTTTAACCCATTTAATTTAATCGTGTTAAACGGGTTAATAGGTGTCACGATATGTTTACGACCAGTGAAATAAAATTTAATAAATTTCTTTAGTAATTGTAATTAAAATTTCTTTCATGATATATATATATATTATAGATGCAAGAAAAGAAGACATGAAAATTATTAATAATGATAGTTATATTTATAGATAATTAAATTTATGAAAAAGGTTTGTTTCATGATGGAAATTATAACTTTTTAATGGACTTTGTAATTTAAGTTGCATATTTGTTTTACCATTATTTAAAATATTATTATGTTGGTTCATATTATAAATGAATATTTATTGTTTTAGATGAAATTATTTTAGTGTTAAATGTGTATTTGTGTATTATAAATAATGTTAAACGTATCAAATAAATTAAACGTGTTAAACAAGTTAAACGTGTTAAATGGGTCTTATCGTGTAACTTATGATACGTGACCTGAATAACAATTAACAGGTTATACAAGTCGAGGTGGGTGGGGTTGGGTCGTGTGACCCGCTTTATAATTGTGTCGTGTTCAGATTATGTATAATTAAACTCAGGTCATAAACATGTTGACGCGTTTAACCTTAATATGATTAAGATCATAAATAAGTTGATCTGTTTATATATAACTCGACCCAAATTACCAGACCTATGGGCCAAAATAGATAGAAGGTGCCTAGGAAAGACGGTCCCGAGTCAAAATGAGGCGGTCACTGACTCAACTCAATAATAATTTTCCAAATATCCAGTTTAGTATGCATGTTCTTGTGAAATTATAAGGTCGCATTTGTAAAGAAGCATGATGCCTTCTTACTCTTTTCTTGGGAAAATTCAAAGAAAAAATTGAGGAGCAATTGATGAGACATGGATAAAAAAAAAACTAATTTAATATATTTAATCTCCAATTGTAATAGAATGTTACAACCATTATTAATGAAGAGCGTTACGAGACATTAACATCCACTCATAATCCGTCACTCTATAAATTCACATGACGACAACTTGTCAATGTATGTTTTACTACTCACAACTTAAATCAATATTCTGTCAAAATCATTACTGAATTGATGTCGGAGATTTTCTCGGAGAGCCCGACCTCTTTGTATTTCATGTTTGCAGGTCTCGAGGTATCGTTCTTGTTCCCGACTGCTCGTGTATTTTCTTTTTATTATTGTTAGAATCGAGAAAACAAGAGTAACAATATTATTGCCAACAAGAAACTTGCTTTTCAGATTCATCCATGATTCCAGTTATTTTAAGTTGAAATTAATCTATCCTTATCAAAATCAATAATAAGTCGATAAGGTTTTAAAGCTTAAATATTGCCACCATTTCTTAAATCTTAATATATCCTAACTTGCCTTGCTTTTTTTTAAAAAAAAAAATTGTAGTTAGTTGTCATTATCACAAGACACAAATGACTATCAAAATATACCTTATCACAAATCCTTGCAATATGACAAACAAGATTTGACAATAATGAAAAGCAAAGTGAAATCAAGAACAATTGGTGTGTCTATCAAATTGACTCCGTTTATGTTTAGGCAGTCAAAACGGCATATATCAATTTTATGCTTGGTAGTTAAGGCTTCCAATAATATGAACCCTATGACACTTTCACAACAACATTCAATCATAACTTCATGAAAAATACTGTAGCAAGCCAAATATAGTTACAAGTAAAAGGGTGAATTTCGTACGAGAGCTATTGTTTGACAATGTTTTGTTATTCTCATTTCTGCATGTATTGAAATATTTTCTTTGAAGCATTAAGGATATCATTCTTATTAAAAATCGAGCATTCAATCTATAGTACTGAAAACAATCCTAATTTCACGATGTTTCATTTAATGAATCATATGATTGTATATCCATGTTTAGTATATACAATATATATAGTTTCAAGAAAACATAATAAATATAAAATTTGTATTTATCTTTTGTTTTGATATTTTGTCAAAATTTGCCACCTTAAATAGCTGCAAATTAAGTTAACACTGACTTTTTTATGAAGAATCTTAAGAACTCATTTCTTCACTATTAGTGTGGTATGTTTTGCAAATTTAACGCATGATTACTCCACAGATTTAACACGAAATAGTAAACAATTATCCACCAATGAATCCACATAAACATGATGAAAAGTTTAATTGTTCTACCTGAAATTATGATTAGGCGTAATATTATGGCTTGTCGAATCTAAAAGAGGAACGAAAAAATGTCAAAACTAATTCCAACAACCAAATAGAAATAAATCCCCAAAGTTAAGAGTCATGCCCTAATGATCACAAACGGACAAGTACAACTGGCACTAACGTTCATATTATAGTGAAAAGAATCACAGGTAAGGCTCCTAATTTTACCTAAATCATTGGTGTATGGTAACAAGCAACTCACCAAAATGCACCATTTATATCCGTTATCTCCAACTCCAAGGCACATACACACACAATCTCTCCTAAGTAGGCCACCTTCCTTGCACAACTAAATTGTCAACTCCACAACCCACATTACAAACTCAATTTCGATCGACCACTAATGTTGTGATGAAATAATACGGACTCTTCACTATGTAATCAAAATTTTAAATTTAAATTTTAAGAATGAAGAAATTTTACGAAGTCAATAAGGAAAATTATCCGGTCGGTTAAAATTTTACCGAAACAGGGAAGTTCAATCCCAATTAATCAAAATTAAAATTTTAATATTCTTATTAAAATTTGAAAATATATAACTCTTAAAACTTCATGAATTCGGTTAGATTAACTCAAAATAGTAAATTAACAACACTCTTATTGAAAATCAATATAATTATGCATTGAGAAACCAATCAAGGCACGTGTAGGGGGCTAAATTGGGAGGATTTCGAGTGCACAGAAAAGATCTAAAAGTGGAAATATAAAAAATAAGAAAAACATTTTACCAGCACAATACAACAAGAGTCAAAGAAAACGGTCAAGTAGGTGTGGTGGGTTCCGCCGAGCAAGGAAGGAACACAGAGAGGATTACGAAGTGGAGGAAGAAGAAGGGGTCGGACACTAACCCATTTTTTTGCCCATTTACCCACGTGGGCTCCACCACTATCGTCCCCATTAATAAACCTCCCTTCTTCCCAACAGCCACAGCATATAAAACCACCACAATAATCAAACTCATAACTCTCTAACCAAAATATAACCAAACCCACCACTTTTTCCTCTCTTATAGTTATATAGTCCCTCTCTCTCATGCTCTGGTTTTCCAAGATTCAGAGCATGGCTTCCTCTCATGCACTCTTCCTCCTCCCTCTTCTTTCCTTCCTCGTCGTCTTCACAGGTACGTTAACAATCTATCTAGTATTAGAGTCAGTTCCAGCCTTGAAAACATATTTATAGTTTAATGGTATTTGAATCATCTCTGGTGCAAATGTATTGAAGGATCAAATTTTCAACAGAAGCAATGTTGAAAAAAAAGTAAAAAGTATTCATACATTCGTGTATGCTATAATTCAATTCAAAGAACGTTCATTTACGTAAAGATTGTTTTCTTTATTTAATTTTATTTTTCCGGCTGCAATTATTAGATGGGGAAGGCACAATAGGAGTGAACTACGGCCGTGTTGCTAACAATTTACCCACGCCGGACAAGGTGTTGGAGCTTCTAAAATCGCAAGGAATCAACAAAATCAAGATATACGATACCCACGAGACCGTACTAACCGCGTTAGCCAACTCGGGCATAAGCGTCGTCGTAGCTCTCCCGAACGAGCTTCTCAAATCCACCGCGGCCGACCAGTCGGCAGCCGACAACTGGGTAAAATCCAGCATTTCCCAATACTACCCCTCCACCCAAATCGAAGCCATCGCCGTCGGCAACGAAGTTTTTGTCGACCCCGCTAACACAACCTCGTACCTTATCCCGGCGATGAAGAATATTCACAATTCGTTGGTGAAGTTCAACCATTCTGACATTAAATTGTCGTCGCCGGTGGCTCTCAGCGCGTTGCAGAGCTCGTATCCTCCTTCCGCGGGGTCGTTCAAGGCTGAGCTGGTTCCAGTGATAAAACCCATGTTGGAATTTTTGCAAAAATCTGGGTCTTACCTTATGATCAATGCGTATCCTTTTTTTGCATATTCCGGGAATTCTAAGGATATCTCTTTGGATTACACTTTGTTGAAGGAGAATCCCGGTGTAGTTGATTCAAATACTGGGTTGAAGTATTCTAATTTATTAGATGCTGAACTTGACGCCGTTTATTCTGCCATGTCAGCTTTACAAGCTGGTGATGTTAAGGTAGTGGTGACAGAGACTGGGTGGCCTTCCATTGGAGACGAAGATGAGCTCGGTGCCAGAACGGAAAATGCGGCGTCGTACAATGGAAATTTAGTGAAGAGAGTTTTGACAGGTGGTGGGACCCCCTTAAGACCAAAGGACCCACTCAACGTTTACTTATTTGCTTTGTTTAATGAAAACCAGAAGCCTGGTCCCACGTCGGAGAGGAATTACGGGCTGTTTTATCCGGACCAAAACAAGGTCTACGACGTGCCGTTTACACTGAGTGAGTTGAAGAACGGCCAGTCGTCGACGCCTAAAAGTAGCAACAAGACTCAGGTTCCTCCGGCGACGCCTAGTAGTTCGGAGGAGAAAACGAAGACGACGTCGTCTAGTGGGCAGACTTGGTGTGTTGCAAGCAAGGAAGTGGGAGAGGAGAAGCTACAAGCAGCACTAGATTATGCTTGTGGGGAGGGACAAGCTGATTGCCGTCCGATTCAACCCGGTGCCACGTGTTACGATCCTAACACACTTGTGGCCCACGCTTCTTATGCCTTCAATAGTTATTACCAGAGGAAGGCTCGAGCTGCTGGGTCTTGTCACTTTGGTGGTGCTGCCTACCTTGTCACTCAACCTCCAAGTAAGTTCATTAACCTTAATCCTATATGTTTATTCATGTAATTGCTATTCTTGTCCTAATTAACGCATTAAACATAACTATATACTATGTACTTATTGTTTAAAGAATCGAGGGTTCCATCAATTTGTGAAGGTATTAATGAATTTAACAAAAAAAAAATCTTGTTGTGTATGCCATTTTAAGGGCATTGTTTGGTGGGTGACAAATTTTCTCATCTAGCCAAATCAGTTTATCAAATTGTCTTTAAGAATGTTTTGGTAAATCGATAAGGACAATTTCGTAAGCTAATCTGAATTGAAATAATAAAATTCGTTTCAAATAAAAAACATATTTTTCTATACTTTTGATGTTTCTTGAAATGTTATGGTAAACATTGAGAATAGTCACATGGATTTTTCCATAATTTTGAAAATTGAGACAAAAACCAAACTAACGATAAACATATGCTAAGATTGGTAAATGGTAATGGGGGACGTATTTGATGCGACCACTCACACGCATTGCGGCCACATATTTAGTGGTAGACCGTAATGTTATGCTTAAATTTTGCATATTTTTTCAACAATTTACCCTAATTCATTAATGGTGTTTAATTTCCACCAATGAGGCTAATATGGTATTACTCATCATTCACACAAGTTGATGATTAAAACGTTTTTGTTTGGTTTCAGGATTTGGGACTTGCCAATTCCCAACTGGATATTGACTGGACAAAGATGAAGGGACCAGCTTGATTAATTGCTCACTGTTAAGAAAATAGCTATAGAAATTTAAGACATTTTATATATAATTTTTTTTATGTATTTAGTTTTATATATTATAGGCAATTTAGTAGTAGGTATATGATGAATGATGGTGATGATGAGTTTGGTTTGACTATTTTATTCTCTTCTTGTATTTATTCACTACATCGTTGCTTGTATGTTTCATTTTTATGGTAGTTGTTCATACCATGATGTGGAAGAGAGGGACCATATGTCCTCATTCCTATTTTTACTTTTATATATATATATATATATATATGTATCTAACCATAATTAATAACTCGAGCTCTTGTTGGAACAATCATGCAATTAATTGAAGCACCATTGCTTGCTTCATAGTTTTCTTCAAGAAACCGGCAAGCCCTTTATCATTTTTCCCCCTTTCAATCTTTAATCATTCTTAGAACCAATAAAGGGTTGAGGGTAATTAATTTATATATTGTATATTAAAAAAATGGTGGATCAAAACTTGACCTTTACTTCTTGTTTAAAAGCCTAACTAATGATGAGAGTAGCAGTTTGTGCCATTGATTCTTGGTGTTTGAAATGCTTTGTGTTTAATTAGTAGGTTAAGTTGTTGAGTTGCCACTAATCAAAGGGCGACAGTCATAAGAGTAGATCAAGAAAAAAACATAGAGAGATAGTAATTGTTAAACAAATGTAGCGTATTTAGTTTCATTGGTGGAGTTGTTATGATTTGTGTTTTTCAATAGAAATATTCAACCATAAGTATTCATCAATCAACAAAATTAATTGACAATATTCAACAACAACAACAGTAAATACACAAAATTAGGACCTTCTCAATGGAAATTTGAAGTATGTATAAGTTGAAGCTCAAAAAACACAGACAAAAAACAAGACTAGGGTTCATTGAAGTCATTTTCCCCAAAGCTCAAAAAACCACAAGTGTGCTGCAAGATGTGTAAACACCGAGTGTTAAAACCATCACACACACACATCCATGCTAACACGCTAGCCATACACTTATAAATAACAACATTTATTACTCCACTCGTTTCGATTTATTTGTGGTTTAAAGTTTCAGCACACGAATTAAAAAAGAATTTAAGATGTCTGCATTTAAGTTAGTTGACTCTTATACCTTTGAAATAATAATATGAATATTTTGAAAGTCATGTGAGTTAATGTTAAGTAAGAGTATAAGTGATAAAAATTAATAAATACTCTTTTGGAATTTTAAAATGACAAATATATTGAAAAAGGAATTTTTTTTTCTAAACGATTAATAAATCAAAATAGAGCAACATAACATAGACATAAGTTGGACAAGACCGTTGTCAAAAAAAAAATTGGACGAGACATATGGTGGGTCTCAAACCTAATCGAGAGGCTCACTATAGTTTAGAGAATTTCATAAAAAAATATATGAAAAATTAAAAAACAAACAAAAAAACTATAAGAGTTATTTAAATCATAGTTTTTCCACTTATCAAAAAAGTTGTTCAAATCTAATTTTCAGATTATTTCTATGGAAAACAAGAGTTTTTAGAGAGATAAAACGAAAAACAAAAAATAATTTATTGTTTTTCAAATTAAACATGCCCTTAAGTTCGATTGGAGATGAAATACAAAGGCTCATAACTAGTCAGCTAAAATTTTTCATCCCGTTGTTAGACCGATAGAACATGCATGTGATTGATATGCTAATTATCATAATCCACACAATTAATTTAATTGAACATGTTTCATTTGTGTGTTTGTAGGAATCTTCAACTTTATGGTAACTTCAGCAGTATCATTAGATAGTTAAAAATAATAATTCAAATTATCCTCAACACAATTTCACTGAAATTTCATTGTAAATTCGTATGCACATCCTGCGCAAAAAACAAAATGTCATTGATTTTCAATCCAAAACACAACAGAGATCTCTTTTCAGTCAGATTAATGGGTTGGTCTCCGGAAGCCCAAATATCGTTAGAAGTTATAACCGAATTCTCCCAAGTGGGCCTCCCACTTCCAATATTTTGCTCATTTCTTTTTTGAGGAACACCACTTCGACTCCATCTTGTGGTAATTGCGCGATGCATCTCGAATAGTTTATAATATTTATTTTATACATTTAATGTATATTTATTATAGATACATTTTATAATATTTTGTTCGTATGTGCATGACTTTTTAAATTTACGGATATATATTTTCAAATTCACGGAGTCTTATTTATATGTTGTTGGTATATTTTTTATTTGTTGTGTCTTGTTTATATATTATTTATATGTTGTTTTTTGTTTATATATTGATTGAACGTTATTTATATATTATTTATATATTATTTATATCTTATTTTTATTTTGTTTATATGTTAAAAATAATATATAAACAAAAATCTATAATTTATATGTTGTTTATTTGTTGTTTATATATTGTTTATATGATATTGATATATTGTTTATATGTTGTTTTTAACATATAAACAACATATAACCAATATATCAACAATATATAAAAAAATATTAAAGTGATTGTTGAATACCATTTGAAAACTGATTCAACACTATTTGAAGGTTGTTTTGAATATCAATTGATTGTTGTTGTTGTAAAGTTTTTGAATACCAATTGAATATTATGTGAGAAATATTTGAATACTGATCGAATACTTTTTTGAAACTTTTCAAATACCAATCGAGAAAAAAACGGATTAAATACTTATTCAACTAGTATTTGTGCTATCCAGTTTTTTTCCTAACAGTATTTGTGCTATTTTTAGTATGCAACCAGTATTCGAACGATATTCACTCAATTTTTTCATCCATCTCAATGTAATTTCACTTTAGTATTCAGGTGATATTCAACTGGTATCCGATACTTATGAAAATTTTCAACATTGCAGTTTAGATGTTCTTTTGAAAATCTCCATTAATGTAGGAATGAAGTGGGATGAGGAAGAGCGAAATGTCCTCCTTTCTTTAGGTCTCATCACTTTTGTTACAGAATGTATTGTGTTTATAGTGGCTACTTCTAAAGTCTAATCCTAATCAGAGTTTAGATGAACCTATTTATGGAAGTATTAAGTGACCTCCTACACGCACAAAGAGCACATCTTGTACTCATTCAATTAAAGTTCACCTAATTGTGTTAGATCTACGGTTACGAGTTTCACCTTGATCGAATCAAATTTGTCTCAACTCGTCATAAGCGTGTTACTTTTTTGCAAAAACAAGAATGAGCAAATAAACTTTTGAATTTTATATTAATTCCAGTGATTACCCTTCTTAATTGGTCACAACAAGATGCCATGATTTGATGTTTGGATTGGGAACACACAAGGTTTGACCAAAAATTGTGCCTTACTTTGCATCCACCACCCAAATGAGACTAGTCATTGAATCAAAGCATGCTTACCTACATTTTGGACACATTCATTCCACTATATATCAATCCCATTAATTGTGGTTACACCTTACATTACATAATCCTTTTTTTTTTGTGATTAATCTTACTTTTTGTCATGTACTTAAAGTAAGGTAGAACATGATTATCTCTTCGGCCCTAATCTTTGACACATTCCACACGCCAAATTATTGGTGATCTAAGACGGTGATTTGGAACTCCTAATCCCTCCCAATTTCTTATTTGTATGTTAATCTCACATTAAATTATATATCATTTGAGCAAAGTGACATGGTCTAATGATGATTAAATCCACCTTAGAATCTTGAGGTTCCGAGTTTAATACTCACCATGAGTAAAGAGAGGTTTGGATAGTTTAGGAAAATACCTCTAGTGAGGCTCCCATGTACTTAAATAATTTTTTTTGCCCCCACCCCTATCCTTCACCCCGAGATTCGAACCCGAAATGTTATCCGTTAAACATTCAGAGATTATCGCCGAACTCGTCCCTAAGGGCTTAAATAAAAAAAAAAATTGGCATATCATTTGTGTTTGTCATTTCTAGGTACTTATTTGAAGTATTCTTCCAAAAAAAAAAAGTACTTATTGAAGTAAATTGAATTGTAAATAGTAAAATTAGATAGCAAATTAAGTCAATTTAGTTTTATATAAATAAATTAATAAATTATAGCTTTTATTTAAAGAAAAGGCACATCAAATTCACCATGTATGTGATGGAGTTACTCAAGAACCAAATTTGAATTTGTGGACCAAAACTACAAAAAGATTAGCTAAAATAAACTGAAAACCAATCAATTGGATGCGGAAGAGACAGCTGTAAGTGGCATAGCCCATATTTTGCAGTCAGCATTATTATCATAGATAGACATTCCTATCAAGAAAGAGTGAATTACTGTTCAAAAAAAAGAAAGAGTGAATTATTATTATTATTATTATGAAAGGATTTTTTTCCCCTCAGAATGAAGGATGGTTATAACTAAAGGGCATCGATAAAAAAAAAAAAAAAAAAAAAACTAAAGGGCGGCCATAATTAATTTCTATCCGCCTTTCTCCACACTCTTTGACACACTCGTTAATATTAAAAACACAGAGGGCTCTCCTAGTTCAGCATCTATGTAGTTTTGTATTTTTCTTTTAAATAATTTTCAAATTGGTTGAATTTCGTAAAAATCAAAAGTATTACTCTTTAACGGTTTGCAATAACATCAATTAAGACTCGAAAATTGAAATTTAAGGATTTGATGATGAATCATAAAAAGTTACAGGATATTATTTTATAATTGCATAATTGTGTTTATTTAATTGTACAAGATTGGATCCACTTTGCTTAGGCAGCCCGTATTTTTCATGAAGAGCATATCCAGATAAATATTCTTGCCGGATTCTTATAATTGTGGCCATTTCTGACACAATTATCGGTTAATATAATTTTTTTGTTGTGTTTATAACACTTAAAATCGTATCTACATACAAATAAACATTTTTCAATTACACCATATAAACGTAAATTGCCAGCCTAATCCTCAGACCCAAAATTCATTTCCCGAGTGGCCCGATTGTTTTCTAAAAGCTATGTACATTAAGGATCGTGTTACGGATAATTTGGAAATATTTCTTTGCGGCAGCATTGGAGAGGAGAAAAATAAAAGAAATTACGATCCATATACCTATTAGAATTGAAATTTTGACTTTTTAAAAAGATATTTAGACTACTGAATATCAAACTTTCGGTTCTTAGAATTGAATATGATTTTAATACTATTAGATCACAGTTTTATCACTTTAACTATTTGCGTTAGTAACACTCACCGAGGCGAACAGATTAACCTAATAACCGTATTAAAAATTTGAATTTTTTTAATTAAGCTACTAATTACTTATAAAAAAAATTAAGGCACTAATTTTTATTGTAGGTTTTAACATAAAGGATTTTGTTTTTCAATACATTTAATTGTTGCATGAACTTAATTTGTTTGGTATATAATATGGTTAATTACAATAACATGCAAGTAACAATATCCAAATGCATGCATCACATTAAAAATTAGAGGAAATTACACTGGGTATAACTTTTATAATTATAATTTCAAAAGTGAAACCCGGTACATTATAATTTTTAAAAGGCAAGAGATGCAATTATATTTGCAAAAATGCATAAGTATATAATGCATAACTTTTTGTCTCGCTTACCTCCTTTTCGATTTTCTAACTTACTTTCTCTCTCCTCCTTCACATTTTCTCTCTTCTCTCTCACCTTCTCTCCTTCAGCCTCCCTCTGTAGCTGTTCTCGTTGCCTTTCTCTTTTGCTTTTCCTTCTACCTCCCTCTCAAGCTTCTGTCTCCTCACATTCTCTCCCTCTTCTCCGCTTCCATCCCCTTCTCCTCCATCGCTTTCGGCGACACAAATGAAAGTGAGGAAGAACGCGCGACATGGACTAGAGTGAGAGAGAGAGAGAGAGAGAAGAAAAAACCAAAAGCGATGGGTTAGGAGGGCGTATTTAGGGGTGGACCCTAGCTACCCACCATGGATGGGAGAGAGAGGAAAATATTTGCAATTTTTTACTCATTTTCATATGTGCAAAACTGAAACCAAATTGTTCTCATTTTGTACTCATTTTTGTATATGAAATTTTGAGTACGTTCATTTCTCATTTGTATTGGGTTTGTTATCGTTTTATATTCATTTGTATTCAATTTGTTCTCATTTGTACTCGTTTGTACTCATTTTGTATTTAAAATTCTGAGTACATTTTGGTCTTGTTTTATACTCATTTTCTATCGTGTTGATTTTGCTTTCGATCTTGTTTGATTTCCTGATTTGCTTGTTATAGATTAACTATGATCCGATCTCAATTCTTTTGGTTGTTTCCATTTTAGGAGATGGAGTTTTGCGTTTGTTCAAGGATTTTGAGAGAAATTTTCGATGTTTGAGTTTGTTTAGAAGTATGAATCTATTGTTTGGCAAGGGTAACTGCTATTTATACTTTTATGCATTTTTTAAATTGTTTTTAGCGTATTTCTGCTTTTGTATAAGTTATGAATGTCACTACATTTTTGTGTTTTTATTTTGTTTATTGAATATTAGTGTGTTTTAAAAATTAAAGGACATAAAGGGTATATAGATATGCATAAGACCACTATTTAGTTGATATGGATTAATTGATGCATGTATGGATAAGAATGATTTGATAACTCAATTGAGAATATGGGCAACTTGCCTTGACATAGTGCAATTGATAGACATGCAATATATATGGTGATTGACCAAATTCAATGTGAAAATAAATAATTAATTAACGAAAATTTGAATTTCTCATTACAATGTTTATAAAGCACGATTATGATATACTTTTAAGTTTTATATATATTCTTGTTTGATAAGTCATTTTATTTCCTTTTGTTGGGGATCGAACTCTCAGCCTTTTAATATTAGAGTTAGCTTTAACACCAATGGATTTTTTGAATAAATTTTTAAAAAAAATAACGCAAATAGAAATTATGTGAAAGTTGATTTTTTTTAAATAAATAAGCCGTTGGACAGTGGTATTCAAATGATAATTACTCTAAAACTTTAAGGAATCACTTAAAAGTCTTAAATCTACAAAGCACTACTAAAAGCCTGTTTAGTTAAGAAAAATTTTCATTATTTTCTAGAAAACTAAAAAACAGAAATAAAAAAATAAAAAATTTGTCCTTTAAAAACTAAATTTTCCATTTTTTTCTATTTTATTTTAAAAAATGAAAACAAAATAGAAAATAAAAATTATTTTCTCAACTAAACGTGGCCTAAGTTTCTTTAACATAAACTACTAACCATTACAAGATTGAAACAAGTAATTTAAGTGATTTTTTTATTTCATATATGATGCTTGTTAATTTCTATTCCACCCTCTCGCGTTGAGAAAATATATATAATGTAATTGTTATTGAAATGATAAGATGTTCAAATTCTATGTACTTATATTTATCAAATTAATTAATCTCGATTCGGTTCGAGAGGCATAAAAGTTGGCACAATAAAATTGATTTTTTAAGACAATAAACTTACAACTTTGTCATGCCCTTTAATTCTCGATAGATTTGTCAATTAACAATAATCATCCTCCCAACACAATACTTAATAATGAGTTGAGTTAAAGCTAAAAAATTAAGATAGTATTCAAGTCTATCTTACCTTAATGGTTTAGAATGATGTCTGGTTTGATGTTTTTTGCTTAATATTTCAATTAAAAATCCAATATTACTATGAGTCGAAGAATTGTCTCAAATATCCTACATAGAGATCATGGTGAAAATGTGTTTTTACGTGGAGTACTATAACTTGGTTTCGACTACATCAAATTTAAAATTTCAGCCACGAGTCAATTTATTATGCAAAAATAAATATGGTGATTTTATTTTTAATTTTTGGGGTAGTCAAAGCTATGAATGCTGTCATGGAATTCACATGGGAAATTCGATTTAATGAGATTATGCAAAACAAAACGAGGGGTAGAGAGTAGAGAGACAATGCTTGCTCATTTACTTCAATTTAACTCTTTCTATTAAAAAATATTCAAGAAAAAACGGGGTAAAGTTAAAATTATGAAGCAAGTATACTAAAATTTGAACAACACAACCACCTTTTAATAATAGAAAAAAAAAGAAACATTAAACATGATTCAAAAATCCCAAATCAAATAAAACAAAGAAAAATATATACAGACAAACTAGTGGATTTATTTACTATACGTGAAATGATAAACATGGAATTGAATCCCTTTTCCATCTTTTTTTATGGTCTTTTTTTTGTATGGATTTTCAAAAGTCTTTAACGTGGAATCTTTGAAATTGAACCCCTTTTCTATCTTTATCATTAAACTTTTCAATGATAAACATGGAATTGAATCCCTTTTCTATCTTTTTTGATGGTCTTTTTTTTGTATGGATTTTTAAAAGTCTTTAACGTGGAATCTTTGAAAAGTGATTTTTATTTTTAATTACTATAATGAATATTTAACAGTATTTAGTATATTATAATTAAGAAAAATGTTTTTTTTTCTATTTTATCATTATATAACTTTTTGAATTGACAAAAGGTGGATAATATTTTTTGATGATTTTGCTATTAATGTTTTTTTTAATAGTTAGTTGATGTGAGTTAGTAGCTATGGATGGGCTTAGCTATACCACCGCGGAGGAGTATATTGAGTGAATTAGTTCGGCTTGAATAGCTTGAATTCAGACTATACTTCTAGGATTTGATGGGTTTATGCCACACGTCATCCGGTTATAGGGGAGCATCCATAGTAGTACATGAGGATGATTCTTTTGTCCGGGAGGACATGTCTCATGATCCCATTAGTGATCAATGGTGCTCCAGTGCTGTCTTCAGTGCCAAGGCTCTGCGGTTGTTGCCATTTAAGGCTCGTTGTAAAGCAGTTTGGGATCCTAGCCGCTGATATAGAAATGCGTTATTGTATTTTCATGTCGCAGGAGGACGGACTACACGTATCAGGCGCAGATATTTAATATTTTTTTTTAAAAAAATCAAAATCTGACCGTTTGATCGTTTTGATCCAACGGTCAAATTTACTCTAACGGGATTAAAATAAAATTGTGTTTAGTGGAAAGCTGAGTAGACATCCCGCGAGACTCTTAAAGTAGCCATTGGATTACGGATGAAAAAACTGATGGACTAAGAACTTGTGACTTTAATAAAATAACAATAAAAACGCTGAGCAGACGTCCCGCGGGACAATTTCAAGGACTGTGAGTTACGAGCAGCCTAACAAGGAGGCAAAATGTGCGATGTAATCCTGTGGTGGTAGAAGCTACTTAATGGTAGGTTGGCCTTTCATCCGAGTGAGCTTCGTATAACCGCCTGGGCAAGACAAGCTGGCTGGCTAGCCTCGGAAAGGTGATACTATAGCCCATATGCGAGCTTGAGGCCTCTAGTTTATCTCGTGGGTTTGGATCTCTATAGGCCTAGGCCAACCCTACATCGTTAATAATAACTTTTTCATGATTATATTATTAAGGATTAATTACATTTTCTACTTTCAATTGGACCCTTAATTACAAATTGGTGCCAGTACACCCAATTTTTACACGTTCACTAATTTTATTCTTAGTGTATACGCATTTTATTCTTAGTCCTTAAAAACTAAATTCGTATTTAGCCATTAGACTTTCTGATTTATGTCTCATTCAACCATTGCATTCTCTCTCTCTTCATTCTCTCTTCTCACCCGCCTCTCTCTCCTCTCCCATCCACCTTTCTCTCTCCTCTCAATTTACTGTCTCTGCCGCCTATTGTAATACCCCGAATAATTTTTATAATTATTTTTGGATAATTATTTTTAAATAAATTTGGGTAAAATTTTTTATTTTTATTTTTGGTAATTGAAGAGTTAATTTTATGTTTTTGATGTTAATTGGGTGATTAATGAAGGTTAGGAATGATTTGGGGTATTTTTGGACTAATTTCCATCGCGAGGACTAAACTGAAAATTTTGATTTTTCTAGAAAACATTGGAGGACAGGGTATGATATTTGCCATGAGGGACATATTTGTAATTTTGAAAAAATATGGGTTGATTTG
>CAODLS010373610.1:0-17307 GCA_948243855.1 Flueggea neowawraea
AGAGACAACTCTAGTATTAATAAGCTACATATTTATTAGTAATTTTCATAAATATTAATCATTTATATTATATTAAAACCTCTAAATTATAATTAATTTTTGCATTCAGACTCATTATTGAACTAAAAGTGTAATACCCCACCTGTTTCGTTCAATTCTCTGTAGCATTCCGACCAAATTCCGACAAGGTCTTTGGGTTGAACGTCATTCGACTTCGAATGATCTTCAATGCCTATTTGAACCTCAAGTGATTTAAATGATGTTGTGGTGTTTGAAGATGTTTGAGGATGTTTAAGAGTGTATTCAAAAATAATTTGATGCTTTGGAGGATGGTTTGATGTTTGATGATGAATTATAGATGTAATTTTTAAGGATTAAGTGTTATAGAACTCCAAGGGAGGTCCGACACACGTTTGGAAGTGTAAAATGTTGAGTATATGGCTAGAGTAGTGAACAACACATTTTGTCGAGACAAGTAAGACGTACATTATCTGAAAAACGAGTACAACGTACGTTGAGTAGGCACGACGAACGTTATCTGGGTGCAAGGATGATCAACGTACGTTGACATGAACGACGTACGTTGTATTGTGTTTGTTCCAAATCTGTGGCTACTGGATGCATCACAATGTACGTTGATAGTGTATGACGTATGTTGTGGACGACCATAACGTACATTGAGCATGAGAATGACGTACGTTGCTTTGTTATTAAGTTCCTTTTTTGTTTTGATGATGTGCAAAACGTTTGACTTGAAATGGAACACATTGGAAAGCATGGAATTGAAAAACAAGCCACTGCAACTTGATCAACGTATGTTATACGTTTGCAACGTACGTCGAGGATTTCACAAGGTACTTTATCAAAGAACAACGTATGTAGACGTGGTTGGGCAGAAAACAGAAGCCACTGGAATGCTGAAGTGCTAATACAACATACGTTATATAATCACAACGTACGTCACCTGAAGATGTGGCTATGATCAACGTACGTCAAGGAATAACAAAATACGCAGGCCTGGAGAATTTGCAGACAATGTATGTACGTGTGTACGACATACATTATGAATGGTCCAGAAGGCTGCAACGACTATAAATGAACTCCAACGGCTAGTTTCACTACACCAACGGTCAAATGGCTTGGAAAAGCTATAAATACATCAAGGAATGGCATAAAAACATGGATGATCATATGCTTTTAAAGCTAAACGTTTTTATCATTCCATCACCCCCAAAACACCAAATTCAAGTTAGATGGAAAATCAAGATCATTGTGTTAACACATGTACTCTAGCATAGAGCTTCAATTTTTTGTAAATGTTTTGTAAACACTTTGAGAGTGTGGGGAAGGTTGGTTGTGAACCTATGGAAAACAACATTGTAATGACATTAGATGTTTAAGCCATAATCAACCTTAATGGCCTTAGAGGTTTGAGCTGTAATTAACCTTGTTGGATTTAGAGGTATGAGTCGTAATCAACCTTGTTGTAAGACTTTATTGGATTGAGCCGTAATCAATCTCCGTTATAGTGAAAAGCCTAAGTGATGCTTAGGTAGTGGACGTAGGCATGGTTAACCGAACCACTATAAAAATCTTGGTGTTGTTTTTATTGCCTCACTCCAACTCGCTTCCGCTCTCCAAACTTAATCAAGGCATCCTCAGGAAATTCTCCAACATGCTCACTTCCTTCTAGAATGAATGATCTACATGCCTTACAGTCTTTATAGCGCCCCTTAATTCCATTCTTCATATGATCATTATGGCTTGCACAGGCATAACATGCTTTGTATCCATATTTCAGCAAGTCTGCAACTTAACACATTTTTCATGGATGTTTTGCAATCACCATCATCAAAACTGAACTCAAAAAACTCTTCTGCTCGTATTCCTTAAATTCTTCTTTGAAATGGTGGCCTTCCTCATAATTTTCACAATATTCTTCTTGGATATTTTGGCCTTCTAATTCTTTAGACTAATCATAGTCTTGGTGGTCATCATAAGAATAATTTGCTTGGGGGTTTGAGGGTAATACCGTTCTTGCCCATGTTGCCCACCTTGCCCACCTTGCCCCCCTGGCCCATATATGTTGTGATAATAATGGCTTAATAAAGTGGTGAGGCGGTCTTACCATTTTTGCTTATATGCTTCATCTTTGTAGACACCCATTGCAATAACCTCTCCACTGCAAGTTGTTGTGCAATACCCTTGGCCAAGTCGCCTACATTGCCCCCCGAGGCCATACTTGTATTGGGGGCTTTTCACGATGAGATAAACCACTTGTGCATAAGTGTTTTGTGAATATGCTGCCTTTGTTGTTGCAAAAGCACTCTCTTCCACTCAAGAGAGCGCAACATCTTTATATCCATCTTGGTTGTAGAATGATAAATTCATTGTGCCCATCCCACCAGACAAGCCATTCCATCGTTCCCCATTTTTTTGTTTAGGAATCAAAAAAACAATGTCGCCATTTAGTGAGTTTGTTATGGGTTGGAGTGTGCTAAGCAATTAAGGTGTTCCTAAACCAAAAATTAAACAATTAATTGATAATTGAGCTCGAGAAATCTAACTTCATTAATCAAACAACTTGGAATGATCAAATGAACATAAATCATTCACTATGAGTCTCTTTTCTCTTTAAGAACAATAGCATGAATACAATGATGAAATAAAAAAATGGGAGTTTTATTGAAATAAAGATTGAGTACAATAGGTTGAAAGACAAATGTAACAGAGAATAAAAGGGAGCTAAAGTCCAAGAACAAAACATAGAAAAAGATAAATTAATCCATAGAGGGTGTTGTGTTGTTTAGCAGGGGTTCTTTTCTGCTATGTATCTTTGTCTGTTTATACTACTGGTTCATTCTTGGCAACCAAGAAGTCCCATTTGAGTTCCATCAATGGATCCTGCAAATCATCTTCTTTCCTTTTGCAATATTTTGACATTCCTTTTGTTTTGATATAATGGTGATCTAATTGAATTCCCTGCCTTTCTTGGTCATGGTCTTCAAGGAAAAGCTTTCAAAGCATTTCCTTCACTGTTTGTTGGTTTGCAGAGATTTCAATTTGGCCTTCAAGGAAATATTACGATTTTCCACCTCATGAGGATTCTTTCCTTTACTATATTTTTGATTTACAGAGCTTTCGTTTGGTCCCTAAGGCAATTATTACAGATTTTCCACCTCATGAGGAATTCTTTGCTTCTACTGCATCTTGTTTCCAACTCTGCTGCAATTCACTTCCATTTTTTGGTCCTGATTATATCACCTTTGCACTTTGTTCAAATTATGGTGTAAACAATTGCCTCTGCATGTTTATGGTTTGACAAAAACTTTGAATACGGGTAAGCCAAGTAGACTATGAGGACAAATCAAGTGATGAACGTGATGAACACATGTCCTCCAAAACAAAAGTTCTCCAATACCAATAGAACTTTTAGAAATTCAAACTTAATCCGGTATTAGCCTTTGTGGAGGCCACCTGAATTAAAGTTTGATTCTTCTTCTTCTTCTTCTTCTTCTTCTTCTATATATGCATATTTATTATGCTTCCTTGAATTGCTACCTTTAAGATGAGGGGATAACACCTTTTAGCTCTGACAATGAACTAGCCTGGATCTATTACAAGTGGTGCTTCTAGCTACTTTAAATATGGCCAGTCTTCATGATGAGCGATAGTATTCTCTTTATAGGATGAGCTTGTATTTTCTCTGTGATTCATCCAACTCTTTCTGCAAATTAAAAATGGTGGCATACATGAGTTTTTGTAAAGCCAACCTTTTGCAAGCAAGTTTTCCCATATGTTAAATATAATGGCAATAGACAATGGATTTTGACTCTTCACTGTGGCTTTTGGCAAGATGTTTGTTTTTAGTGGGTCATCACCCGTAAATGGGAAAACTGAATTTGTTCTCTCTAGGGGACCACATTTTTTTTGCACTCTTGCAAACAAAAAAAATAATACCCAAACAAGAAAAACATTAATAAATGAATTAAGAATAAATATTCCATTGTGTGGGAATTTCTTAAAGAATATTTTTTGTGGAGATCTAAAATTAGGCTACCTTAGAGGACGCTTCCCTGGTAGGTGTTCCTCTATTAGAGTTTGTTCTCCTGGGGACGTGTCCACTAGAGGTAGCTCTTCTACTGGTGACATGTCCTCTACTATAGGTTTTTCTCCTAGGGATGTGTCCTATGGAGATAGTTCCTTTGCTAGAGGTTGCTTTTTCGGTTCTTTTAGAGGTTAGACCCTTGAGGATGGTTCATTTGGTGACCCACCCGAGGGTTTTGGTGGTGTCCCTTGTAGAGTACTCACTGATTTCTTCTTTTTCCTCCACATTCATAGGATATTTAAATCCTCCTGCACCATGTGAGTTTCCTCTAGGGGAGGTGCATGTTTTGCCTTTTTAGCTTCTACCCATGCCAACAAGTAGTCCATTCTTTGGCAACACTTTTTGTTCAATTCTTGAAACCTTTCTTCCCCCTTCCTAGTATCTTTTTTGTTATGCTTTCGTGTTTCTTCCACTTTTCCACTCTAAGAGCCTGTAGATTGGTGGCCTTTAACATGATTTTCAATGCACTCCTTTTCGATTTTTTGGCCTACCATCTATTTAGACTAACCATAGTCTTGGTGGTCGTCATATTAATTTTCTTGAGGGATTAGGGGATCATAGGTCTCCTGCTCATATTCCTCAAAGTTTTCTTGGAAATGGTAACCTTCTTTATAATTTTCATAATATTTTTCTTGGATATTTTTGCCTACCAATTCTTCAGGCCAACCATAGTTTTGGTGGTCATTATAAGAAAAAATTTCTTGAGGCTTGAGGGGTAATACTCCTGTTCGGGTTGTTTACGTTGTCCCTTGAGCCCATTTTGTTTTGGTAATAAAGACTTACTAGAGTGTGAGACGCTCCCACCATTCTTGCTTATATGCTTCATCTTTGCAGACACTTACTGCAATAACCTATCCACTGCAATTACTTGTATAATACCCTTGCCCAAATTGCCTACCTTCCCCTGAGCCCATAATTGTATTGGGGCCTTTGCATGACGGGATAATTCACCTGTGCAGAGTTGTATTAAGAATATGGATAAGAATTCCCTTCTTCATTGGCTTGCCTTGCCTTTGCGGTTGCAAAAGCCTTCTTTTTCAACCGAAAGTATGAACTGGGTTGACAGTTTTTATATTCATATTGTTGCGTATCAATGGCATCACCTCATTATTGTGTGTGTCCCACCGAGTGTGCCACTCCATTGTTCCCCATTTTTTATTAGAACTCAAAAAAATGCTACCCTTTGGTGGATTTATAGATTGTTAAGCGTGTCGAGAAATTAAGATGTTCCTAAATCGAGAATTAAACAATTTAATCAAGTTTTGTGCTGAAAAATCTGATTTCTCACTCAAACGATTGAAGATGGTCAAAAGGATAAAACAATCAACTTGGGTCTTTTGGCTCTTTAAGAACAATAGAAAAAACACAATGATGAAATGAGATTTGTATTGAAAATAGAGACTGAGTACAATAACTTAAGAGAAATGCAGTAGATAACAATGAAAGAAAATGAAGAAGGAAAAAATATAGAGAAAAAGATAAAAGGGGTTTGGTTAACCCATAGAGGAGGTGTTGTGTTGTGTTGATGAGGAGGTCCCTTTCTACTGTGTATCTTTGCCTATTTATACTGCTAGTTCATTCACGACAACCAATAATTTCTATTTGAGTTCCACCAATGGCTCCTGCAAATCATCTTCTTTCCCTTCACAATATTCTGACATTCCTTTTTGTAATCCCAATATGGTAATGAAATGACAATCCAAGAGGGAAGTGAATTGAATTTTTAGCAGGTTAAAAACTTCGTTGAAAATATTTTGCAAACTAAACAAATAACAAAGTTTCTTTCAAACCAAAATCAAAGTGTAAATGCGGAAGCAACTAAAGATCCAATCCACACTCTCAATAATATAAATCAAATGTAAAATAAAGAGAGAATGGGATAGAGAAATCAAAGCCCAATATTTATAGTGGTTCAGTCAACCATGCCTACGTCCACTACCTAAGTCTCACTTAGGCTTTTCACTATCTCCTTGTTGGATTGAGTCGAAATCAATCTTCGTTATAGTGAAAATCCTAAGTGAGACTTAGGTAGTGGATGTAGGCATGGTTGGCTGAACCACTATAAATCTTGGTGTTGTTTTCTCTCTTACCTCAACTTGCTTCCGCTCTCCAAACTCAATCAAGGCATCCCCGGGAAAATTCTCAAACAAGTGGTATTAGAGCTGGTCTCCATTCGAGAAGGCTTAACAACCTTGGAGCAAAGATCATATATCATTGGAGATGCCAACATTGGTACTATCTTTTCAACTCTTTTAACTCCTCTAATTTTTTGATATTGTTTTGATTTTAATAGGAGAAGAAATGAAGCTTTTAAAATATTTTAAACAATGTGCAAATTGTTTTCAAAGAGGGGGATAAATTTTTTTTTGAAAAATTTGCATAAATTGTTTTTCATAGGGGGAGTGAAAATTTTAAAATTTTTGATATGATCTCCTAATTTTTTTTCCTAACCAAATGACAATGATGAAATCCTTGATTAATATTCTTGTCCTTGATATAACGCTTAAATTCTTCAAAGTTTTGTCATCATCAAAAAGGGAAAAATTGTTGGATCAAAGGTGATCAACATTAAGATCCTTTTATGTTTTGATGATGAACAAAATGATATTGTCAAAGCCTCACTCGAGTAAGATGCCTATTCATTCGAGTAACATTTGTGACCAGTTTATTTCACTCGAGTAATGCACGAAGAACAGAGGAATGAGATACGAGCTGAGGCTACTCATTCGAGTAAGAGGAAAAGTGTCACTCAAGTAATCCATGTGCCTTATCACTCGAGTAAGCAGGAAGAGTCACTCGAGTAAGGCAGAGTTCAAGGTGTCATTCGAGTAAAAAGAAGTGTCACTCGAGTAATCAATGCATCCGATCACTCGAGTAAGCAAAAGGTGTCACTCGAGTAAATCATCAACCCAGAAAGCTGCAATGGGCAGAAATGTATTCCAACGGTCATATTGATTGGAATGACTATAAATACATCAAGGAAGGACAAAAAAAGTGAATGATCATATAGATTCAAGTCCAAATCATTTTCATCATTCCCCTCACTCCAAAACACCAAATCAAGCTAGAGATCAAGATTCAAGCATCAATTTCGTACAACCAAACTCTAGCATAGAGCTTTCATTTTTTTGCAAACATTTTGTAAACTCTTTGAGAGTAAGAGAGGTTTGTTGTAAACCTAGAGAAAACAACATTGTAATGATTTTAGAGGTTTGAGCCGAAATCAACCTTGGGTAGAGTTTATAGGGGTGAGCCGTAATCAACCTTGTAGGCTTTAGATGGGTGAGCCGTAATAAACCTTGTAGGCTTTAGAGGGGTGAGCCGCAATCAACCTTGTTAGCTTTAGAGGTGTGAGCCGCAATCAACCTTGGTATAAGGTTACGATTTTGCAACCTCATGAGGATTCTTTCCTCTACTGTGTTGTTGATTTGCATAACTTTCATTTGGTCCCAAGGCAATTATTACAGATTTTTCATCTCACGAGGATTCTTTCCTTCTAATACATCTTGTTTCCAACTCTGCTGCAATTCACTTCCTTTTTTTAATCCTGAATTTATCACCTCCATAATTTGTTCAAATTATGTTGTAAACAATTTCCTCCTGCGTGTTTATGGTTTAAGAAAAACCGTGAACACGGGTAGCCAAGTAGACCATGAGCACAAATCAATCGATGAACACCTGTCCTCCAAAACAAAAGTTCTCTAGTACCAATAAAACTTTTAGAAATTCAAAATTAATCCGATAATAGCCTTTGGGACATCACCTGAATTAAGCTTTTCTTCTTCTTTGAAGAAAATTACACTTGATCCTTATAATTATGAAATACGGACGAAGTTAAGTTCTTGTTGTATACATCGAGATGTCACATAAGTGCGAAGTTGCGCCGGGCAATTCGTAAAGCATATAAATCCAGACATTCAATTTGCAGTCCTTTGATTTCGCAGTTATAACTCGCATTATCAAAATAATACATTACTCACTACATATTTGCAGCGTCGGTCTAGCTAAACAGGCAAGTATGTAACATTACAGTCGGCCTAACCGAGTTGACACACAGTGATGGCTATCGTGAAAGCATATTTGGTTCGGCCAATTACTCGTCTGGAGTTGCAATTTCCTTTTTGTCATCCCACTTATCCAATCTTATCACAGATTCTTCAACCTGGAATAAATAATCGTGTTGGATTTTTGCAATTTGAATCATGGCAAAGATCATGATTATATATGTAGCCTGTAGAAAGTTTGTAATCACCTCTTTGTTCCAATCTGTCCAAAAGGTGACCCAAATCAAAATTATGGTTTGCATTGCAGTGCCACCAATCATCCCTGACCATATTCCATGCAAATGCAACCAACATATCACCACTTTCATAACCCAAATCGCAACTCTGCATCTATTTGCTTTCAACATGTTAAAGTACAATAGCATTAAAAAGAAAACATTTTTATAATAAAATCGACATTAGAAGTCCCAAAGGCTATTATCGTACAGTAACAATGGAGTGGAACTTGAAATTGAGGCTATATTGAGCAGAAATAGAATTGAAAAAACTGACAAAACTGACAAAACATGTTAATGTAGAACTTGAAATTGAGGCTATATGCGAGTGATTCTTTGTGGTTGATGCAAGGTTTGATTCAAGGATGGAGAGTGGATTGAGCTGAAATAGAAAAAAATGGAGTGGAACTTGAAATTGAGGCTATAGTGAGCAGAAATAGAATTGAAAATAAAAATGGAAACGAGGGAAATTGTGCAGTGGAAATATTCTTTGTAGTGACGAGTGAATTTTAGCAATGGATCTTGTTAACTTGTGTCCTCTTTTGTTGCTGTATTTGAATGAGGAGATGGCTTATGTATAGTCTGTGAATGGATTTATTGGACAATTTTCCAATCAGTTTATCTATTGCATCTCACCTCGACTCGATTTAGCACTTCTGGTTTGCATGCCCAAGCTTTAATCTATCGCAATGTGAGTAGGTACTACATTGACAACAACGGTTATAACGTCTTCAATGATTCTCTTTATTTTTAGACAACACTTTTAATAAAAATAAAGAGTGTTATAAATTATAGAGAATAAAACTATCAATCCATCTCCAATGCTATTCTTTAATAAAAGAAATACTATTCATAAAAAAAAAGATGAAATATGAATTGACACGAAAAGAATTAAAACCGTTTTTTTTTTTATCTGAATGTGAACGTTGGATGTTCACGTATAATGCTGTTGGCAAATACTGTGACGCAAACATTTTCGTTTAGCAACAAACGCCTACTCAACTCAAGTTTAGCAACTAAAAAGATTAGTTTATTAATCACTAAAATTTGATTAATGACAGTTTATAACAAAAGCTAGCTATAAGCTTTAGAACAACATACCTTAACACCCAATTTGAAATAGAATCCAAGAACTGCACCTATTGGAATTCCCACGAGGTAATAGCAACCCACATTAACTATGCAACAAAAACTGGCCATCCACATCCAACAGCCACACCTATATAGTTAATTTACACATGGCATCACAGAAATTAGAAATATAATAAAGAATATACAGTAATTAAAAATCTTACTAATAAATTTGTAATCTATTAATTCTTCAAAAAAAATTGTAATTTAATATTTTACTGGAGTCATCTCTAGTGTTATGGAGGTGTGAGTTTGATTTTTTGTAGGAATTAATGTAGAAATAAAACTCTAACTGAAATGAAAACGTGTTTTCCTATAACGGAGAATTTGAATTTACCAGACAAAACAGGCCGAATTCCATTTAGCATGAGTGTGATTGCCAGAAGAGGACATAAATCCGACACAGCGGCGGCCACAGCGTCACCTTTTGTAAAGGCATAACTCATGACATTGCGGAACGAAAGTACTAAAATTGCAACGATCACAGAGATCATGAATGATATGGATGTCAAAATTACCACCGAAAATGCCGCTGATTTCGGATTTCTTGCTCCAAGTTCGTTGCTAACTCGCACACTGTTTTCAATGCCAAGAACCATAAAATACATAATAGACAATATATACCTATTACAAAATTACACTATTTATAACAAAGAACAAATTGTATGTATTACCTATTATAAATGCAATTTCAAGTGAACCGAAATGGAATCGCACACTGTTTTCAATGGCAAGATCAATAAAATACATAATAGATACTATGTACATATTACAAAATTACACTATTTATCACAATGAACAAAATATATGTAATACATACCTATTATAAATGCAATTTCAAGTGAACCGAAATAGAATTAATTATTGTTAGACTATTAACCCCATTATTCTTACAGTTTATGTTTGACAAAGCGAAATTGTAACCAATATTTAATTTTTTCGTGGAGATAATTTTTATTTGAAGAAAGATTTGATGAAGCAACTAGTTGATTAGAAATAATAGGCATGATGACCATCTTACCTGGCCGCTGCTTTGAATCCAAGCGATATGGTTACTAAGCATCCAGAAATTGTTGTGCTGCATTAATGAAAAAATTCCATTTTTTTGTTAAATTAACAGTTAGGAATCCAAATATTGCATTGTATGCCAATCTACAGTTGGAAATTAACTTGATATATTAGTTGAAAAACCATTAATCAATTCCCCTTGTGTCATAAATTAATTCTCTAACAAAATCTGTTATTCACCAAAAAATTTCAAAATAATGCCTTTAATCTAGTTAAAAATAGGCAATGAACACTGAATTTGTAGTATTGATGATTAGATATTTATTATTTTTCATAATAAGGTATAAATTAATTTAGACACTTGTAAATCTATATAGTATTGTTTCCAACCTTAAAGAATTAAAAGTTTTAATTTATATAATCAAATATAATAATAAATAACCATTGTTTTTACTTAACAAATGGAAAGAGAATCCAAAGCCAACTTAGGGTTATGAAGCAGGTCAGTCAAGAGCACAAGTATTTGAAAATACCATATTTCCAAGCAAATCATTATAGCCGATGCAGCCGATAATTTGAAGAAGCCCCACAACCCAGAAAATGCTTCCGCACTAAAGCCGCCCCAAGTGTATTTGCACTTGTCACTGTAAAATATATATACAAATTGAGCCACCACAATAATTAACCTTGACAAACTCAACACTAATGATGCACCCAACAACCCTAAACCTAATTTATACACAACCACCCAACTCATCACTACATGAAACCCTAATGTGGCCACCGATATGTATGCACCTGGTGCTACTATGCTTTGTGCTTGCATGAATTTTTGTATGGGGAAATTCACTGCATATGCAAACATTTGTGGGATTAATCCGTAAGCGAATCTCGCCGCAGCGGATGCAATTTCCGGCGATTCTCCTATTAAGATTAAAATTGGCCTGGAGAATATGTAGATGAAGGTGAGTACAATCCCTGTGAGTGATAGGAGGATCGCTGATCTTTGGAGATATATTCCTAGCATGTTGTACTTGTGTGCTCCATATGCTTGACCAGATAGAGTCTCCACTGCACTCCCCATTCCCAACTGTTGATGTAAAAGAAAAATAAAATAAAATTGTAATTATTAGCCTTTGTTGGATAGTATTTCTTTGCCACTTTGTAGGATTTGAAGGTTCAGGGGTCCATAAGAAATAAAGAGATTTTTCAAGTCAAAAGATGTCATTATATAAAAAGAACAATCATCATGAGTTCAATTTCAGTAATTATTTATTTAAATAATTATGAGTTGAGTTCGTAATCCCCCTTAATTCTACAACTATATTATGGCAACTGTTAGAATTAAATTAGAAACCAGGAAACACACCTCAAATATATATTTATTCATTAGTCCAGGCTATATAAGCTTCCTTTTGGACTTAGAACTCACAATTAGAACTTGAAAAAAAATTTGCTCAA
The DNA here is from genome assembly GCA_948243855.1 of Flueggea neowawraea. Classification (NCBI taxonomy): domain Eukaryota; kingdom Viridiplantae; phylum Streptophyta; class Magnoliopsida; order Malpighiales; family Phyllanthaceae; genus Flueggea; species Flueggea neowawraea. The sequence goes on from CAODLS010373610.1 coordinate 11,988, forward strand.
TATCATTTGAAATTTTAAGCTATTTAGTTTATCCTATTATTTTCTTATCTAAACATTCAAAAATGAATGTGAAATACTCAAATTTTAAACACCGTTTACAAGGTATATCTTTATTTGTTGAGTGTTCACATCATCAATTCAAAAAAAAAATATTTCTGTTAAAAAAGCAGGTCTGTCAATGATGGGCTACGGGTGAAACCTGAAGTTGATTTGCAGTATCCAATGGATTCTTGTTAGGTTAAGAATTAGTAGGCCTAATCCTAATAGGACTTGGTGTATAGACTTTTGTTGAATTGAATTGAATTTTTTTTGGAGTTTTATGAAGTCATTTGATGTTTTGGATGGGCAAAACAAGTTGGAGTGAAATTGATGAAGATTGGAGGTGTTTTGGGTCAACTCTGGACGTCTACGGACGTGCCCAAACCGTGCCAAGAGAAGCCAAACCGTGGGTGTGCCCGTGTAACTCACTGTCCGGAAGAGAAGGTGTTTTCGCTGGCCATGTCCCAGACCGTGTGAGGCAACGCTGGGGACACTACTTGATACACGGCCGTGTCCCAACACGTGTAATAGGCGATTTCCCACGGTTACGGATTTTTGTTCGTGTATTCATTGATTTCGTCCGTGTTTGACATATCCTGTCAGTGTCATATTATCTGATGGGTGTTGGACGGAAATTAGGGTTTGGGATGAGTTATCTTGCCTATTAAACATTGTAAAAATATAAATAGGTGTCTTAGAAAAACTCTTGTAACCTTTTATCGACTTTTATAGAGAATAAAGCTATCGTTCGCACTCTCTGCCCGTGGACGTAGGTCAATTGACCGAACCACGTAAATTTTGTGTGTCGTGTGTGATTGTTCTCTTTATTAATTTCGCGTTACTATTGCTTGATTATCTAACAAGTGGTATCAGAGCCACAGAAGTTTGTTCATAAACTTTGGGTTCAGATCTGCAGAAAGAAGATGTCTTCACAGAAATTTGATATTGAGAAATTCAATGGGTCGAATGATTTCACCTTGTGGAAATGAAGATGAAGACACTTTTGGTTCAACAGAAGTTTGCAACAACAATAGGAGGAGAGGATAAATTACCTACAGAATTGACAGCGGTGCAGAAGGAAGGGATTGTATCTAGGGCACATAGTGCGATTCTATTGAGTTTGGTGGATGAAGTCCTGAGGGAGGTAGAAGATGAAACTACAACAGCTGGCTTGTGGGGAAAGCTAGAAAGCAAGTATCAGAAAAAGCCTCTGACCAATAGGCTTTATCAGAAAAGGTGACTGCACACTTTGAAGATGTCAGAAAATATACAGGTAAAAGATCACCTTGATAACTTTAACAGAATTATTTTAGTCTTGAATGGAGTTGGTGTTAAAGTTGAGGAAGAGGATCAAGCTATGATTTTGTTGTGTTCTTTGCCTAGCTCTTATGATAATTTTGTAGATACTATGATGTATGATAGGGATAATATCTCGATTAATAATGTTAAGGATGCTCTATAGTCAAAATAATTGAAGAAGTTAGTTTCTGGTTCTGGAGACGGTATTGTGGAGACTGGGTTAACTGTGAGTAGGGGTAGGAGCGTAGAACGCAATGGTGGATGACATAGTAAGTTGCGTTCAAAATCGAGGTCTGTATTGAGATGCTTTCATTGTAAAGAGAAAGGGCACTTTAGAAAGAACTGCCCACAAAGAAAAAAAGGGAATTGCCCAGGGGTTGAATGGGAATGTACAAGTTGTAGTAGCTCAGAAAGATTCTGAAAAATAGGAGAGTTCTGATGAGGGAGAATGAGGAGATGTTCTTACTGTCAGTACAGTTGGTTCTGCAGAAACCTGGATCTTAGATACTGGTGCTTCGTATCACATGGCTTATTCACGAGAGTTGTTCATTACTCTTAAAGAGTGGAATGACAGTGTAAAGCTGAGAGATGATGGGGAGCTGAGTGTCAAAGGTAGTGGTTTTGTGCAGATTAGAATGTATGATGGAATGGTTAGGACATTGAATGCTTGGTATGTCCTTGGACCGCGAAAAAATTTGATCTTTTTGGGTACACTGGATAAAAATGGGTACACATTCTTTGGGAGTGGTGGAGTCCTTAGGGTGTCAAAAGGAGCTCTTGTGGTGATGAAAGACAGATTGCAACATGGGATTTACACATTGATGGGAAATTCAGTGGTGGGAACAACGACGGTGTCAAGCTCCACGAGCATTGATCCTATAGGGAAGAAGAATAATAGTACATAGTTGTGGCATCGAAGATTATGGCACATGAGTGAGAGTGGGATATCTATTTTGAGTAAGAAAGGGCTTTTAGGAGGTGCTGAGACTGATAAACTGAAGTTCTGTGAGACTTGTGTTATGGGTAAACACTGCAGGGTGAAATTTAGTATGGGAAGTCACACTACTAAGGGAGTCCTTGAATACACTTACTCTGATTTATGGGTTCCTTCTCCGATGGAATCCCATAGTGGATGCAAGTACTATGTTACTTTTATTGATGATTTCTCTAGAAAGGTATTGGTGTATTTTCTGAAATCTAAGGATGAAGTGTTTGGGAAGTTCAAGGAATGGAAGACTATGGTGGAGAAACGAACTGAGAAAGTAGTCAAGACACTCATAACGGATAATGGGTTAGAATTCTGTAACAAATAATTCGACGAGTTCTGCAGAAAAGAAGGTATAGTGAGGCATTACACTGTACGACATACGCCACAACAAAATGGAGTTGCATTAAAAACTTGTTCAGCGTGCTAGGTGCATGAGGATAGACGTTGGGTTATCAAAGAAGTTTTGGGCTGAAGCAGTTAGCACTGCTGCTTATCTGGTAAATAGATCGCCATCGACTGCAATTGATCTTAAGACTCCTCTAGAGGTATGCTTTGGTAAAACCTCTAATTATTCTGGCTTGAGAATATTTGAATGTCCTGCTTATGCTTATGTTAGTGATGGAAAACTGGAGCCTAGGGCAGTTAAATGCATATTTCTAGGGTATGCTACTGGGGTGAAATGTTATAGATTGTGGTGTACTGAGGATAGAACCTCGAAATTTATTATTATCAGAGATGTGGCCTTTGATGAATCTGCTATGTTTGGCCAGAGGAAGGAGTTTGGTGATCTTGCAGGAAATAATGAAAATGATCTGGGTGTAAGCCAGAAGGTGGAGTTTGAGGTTGATGCTCTAAAGGAAAATGATGTGGATGACACACATGAAGAACAACCCGTGATCGACCACAATGATTCACAGAGTATAGCAGCGAGTAGACCGAGACGGAAAATCCGAAGGCCTGCAAGGTATCTGGATTGTGTAAGTGTTAATATTACTAATCCAATTGCTTTTGCCTTAGCAGTAGCCGAAGAAATTGAAAGGGAGGAACCGAGGACGTACAAAGAGGCAATGAAGAGTACAAATTCAGAAAAATGGCTAAGTTCCATGGAAGAAGAGATGGCACCTTTGCAAAAGAATCAAACTTGGGAACTTGTGACATTACCTGAAGGGGCGAAACCTGTTGATTGTAAATGACTTTTTAGAATAAAGGAGGGGATTCAAGGAGTCGAACCACCTATGTTCAAATCAAGGCTTGTTGCGAAGGGGTTTTCACAAAAGGAGGGGATTGACTATAATGAAGTGTTTTCACCTGTTGTGAAGCATAAATCCATTCGGGTCCTCTTAGCCATGGTAAGCAATTTTAACTTGGAGCTTGATCAACTTGATGTTAAAACTGTTTTTCTGCATGTAAATCTTGAGGAGGAGATTTATATGAAACAACCTGAGAGATTTGTTAATTCTGAAAAACCTGATCATGTGTGTTTGCTAAAGAAGTCATTGTATGGGTTGAAGCAGTCACCTAGGCAGTGATACAAGAAGTTTGATGCATTTATGATCTCACATGAGTTTAGTCAAAATCAGTGTGATAACTGTGTTTATTCTAAGACATTGTCTAATGGTTCGTGTATATATCTATTGCTATATGTGGATGACATGTTGATTGCAGCTAAGAACCAGGCTGAAATTAACAAACTGAAATAGTTATTGAGTAGTGAGTTTGAGATGAAGGATTTGGGTGCATCAAAGAAGATTTTGGGATGGAGATTTGGAGAGATAGAAATGCAGGCTTGTTATATATTTCACAGCATAAATATATTGAGAAGTTACTGCTTGCTTTCCACATGGATCACTCTAAACCGGTGAGTACTCCATTGGTTCCACATTTTAGATTTGACCATAATACATTGCCTAACACTGATGAGGAGGTGGAGTATATGAGAAGTGTGCCTTACTTTAGTGTGGTTGGTAGTTTGATGTATGCTATGGTGTACACTAGACCATATATTGCTTATGATGTTAGTGTAATGAGCAGATTTATGAGTAATCCTGGTAAAGCTCACTAGGAAACAATCAAGTGAATTCTGCAATATTTGTAAGGTTCTAGTAGTGTGTGCTTGGTGCATGTGAATGGTGGTATTTCCGATGGATTGGTTGGTTTTACTGATTTTGATTATGGAGGAGACCTCATGAAGAGAAGATCATTGACTTGTTACATATTCACTCTGTTTGGATGTGCTATTAGCTGGAGAGATTCGTTACAGCCAATGGTTGCTTTGTCTACATTTGAAGCGGAATACATGTCCTTAACTGAAGGGGTGAAAGAAGGTATGTGGTTGAATGGTCTTATTGGTAGTTTGGGTTTAAATTTGCCTAAGCCTATTATCTATTGTGATAGTCAGAGTGCTTTGTGTTTGACAAAGAATCCAGTATATCATGAGAGGACTAAACATATTGATGTTAGATTGAACTTTATTCGAGATATGATCGAAGAATAGTTGTTCTCCATTGAGAAGGTGGCCACATAAAACAATCCTACAGATATGTTGACTAAGCCAATTACTACAGAAAAGTTCAAGCATAGCTTGGACTTGGTTAATGTTCGTAGAACTTTAGCTTGAGGTCTTTTGGGGCGTGGCAGATGAGTGTTAATTTATTTTTATTGAAAGGAGAAAGAAAATTTAATTAAAGATGGAGAATTGTTGAATTGAATTGAATTTTGTTTGGAGTTTTATGAAGTCATTTGATGTTTTGGATGGGCAAAACAAGTTGGAGTGGAATTGATGAAGATTTGAGGTGCTTTGGGTCGACTCTGGACGTCCACGAACGTGCCCAAAGCGTGCCAAGAGAATCCAAACTGGGTGTGCCCGTGTAACTCACTGTCCAGAAGAGAAGGTGTTTTCGCTGGGGACACGGCTTGCTACACAACCGTGTCCCAGACGGTGTGAGGCAACGCTGGGGAGATGGCCTGATACACGGCCGTGTCCCAGCCCGTGTA
>CAODLS010373753.1:0-41422 GCA_948243855.1 Flueggea neowawraea
CATACTACTGTAACACCACTGATGTAGAAGTTCCCAGGTTTAGAATAGGTCTTTATGATGTTATTTGGTCAGGGATTTTCTTCCACACGGTGTATTAGGGATTTTGATTCACTAGCTCAGTTCAGTTGTACCAGTTCTCTCTTTTATCAGCTCTATAAACTAAAAGCTGATTTTAGAAACGATACCCATCGCCAAGATAAGATAAAAGATTGCCTCTTTTTCTTTTCTTGTCTTGGTTGTGATTGTGTTGCTAAATGATAATGCGTGCGTGCTTCACAAAACCGTATCCTTAGAGCCACTGTCGGTTGATGACCCAAAAAAAGAGCCACTGTCGGTTCTGGTTACAAACAGAAATGAAAATTAAATGAACGACCAGCAGTCATTTGAGTGCTCACCAAAACAGGCATGCGAATTTCTTATGTTTCATCATTGCAGGAATGTCAATTATCAAGAGACATACGAGGGTGAATCATTTTCACAAGGTACCCAGAAATTAATCCAAGATTGTTAGTCACTTTTAGCAACATAAATGTGAAATTTGAATTTGTGAAGAGATCTGTGACTATTGCATCTCAGGTGGCTCATTTCGTTCATTGAACAGGTCCTACATCTGTGAATAAAGTTTTAACAAATGAAACGAGCAAAAAATAGAAGATACTTTTATCTTCGTTTTCACAAGCATCGATACGTCCTTTCAATTAAATTACAGTTTACAATAAGCCACGACAAGTGAAGTGTTATTAAATAAGTGGTTAATTTATTTTTCTAAATTGGGGAAAACTGTACTCTTTATGGAGAGTTGTCTTTGTTCATATAGATGCACAGTTTTTAAAATCAGACATTTACTTTCCTATTTTTGTTGAAGCAGACCAATATATTAAGTTCTTGTTTGCCACTTTGCCTCGTTTGGTTGTCAGTGCACTATAGAAGTATAAATTTTCAGGAAGTGTTGAAATTAGACATGTTTGATTGAGAAGAATTTAAAAGTGAAATTCTATTAAATAATATACTTAGTTTTTTAGAAAATTACTGGGGAGAGTCAATAAAGATATCAATAAATTGTATTTCCTTAACTAATTTCAGTACCATAAAACCAAAATGCCCTTTGTATAAATAAAAGGAAAAAAAATCTTATATTCTATGTTACTCATATTTTTGTCCAAGATACATCTTTATTTCATTTATTTTTTTTTTATTATTCATCCTATGTGTTGGAAGTTTTTAATCTTAATATGAAGTTGTACAATAAACATTTTATTTATTGAGAACTTATTTTAATTACTTCGAAATCATTTTTTAGTTATAGTTTTTTATAATATAAAAGTGAAGTCATTGAAGTTAATGATTAGGGTCTTTTTTGTACTTTTAAAGCTACTCCTAAGGAAGTTATCATCTCATCCATACAATTTTAGTTAAGAAAATGGTGAACAATTTTCGTCTCGACAGGTTGTTACGAACTGTATTCCACTTGCCCATAACTAGGGGTGTAAGGTTTAACCGCCGGATCATAAAACCGACCAATTCGCTCTCGATCACACAATAATTTACTGTTTTTTATTGGTTCGGATCGATTGCGGATTATAATTTTATAAATTCGCTAATTTGTGGTTCAACTACAGTTGATAATGTATAAAAACTGCTTAAAACAAACCACAACTGCATAAACCATATATATATATATCCACTACTGTGAAAAATCATGTCTATAATTACGAATCTTGCAGAAAAGCACTTGCTAAGATTGTTATTGTGATGAATTATCTTTTAGATTTGTTGAAGGGGAGGGTTTTGGAAATTTCTGTCAAAATCTAGAACCAAGATTTACTATTCCTTCTTGAGTTACTGTTGCTAAAAATTGTATGAAGATTTATGAAGAGGGGAAAGATAAACTTAAGGATATGTTGATAAAACTTAAGAAATTGACTGGCAAGCGAGGGTGTTGATAAAAATTTTTAAAATGGTTTACCAAGTTATTGAAATTTTCTAGTTCTTTATATGTGATTAGTAATATTTTCTTTTATGAGATAGTTGAAATTCATGCTAGAGATTGACACAATTGAGTAAGAGCAATGATACTTTGTTGAGTTCAATGGCAAATAGAATGAAGATAAAGTTTGCTAAATATTGGGAAGATACTAGTAAAATCAACAAGTTGTTGTTTATTGTTGTAGTTTTAAGACCAAGATTTAAGTTAAAGTATGTTGAATTTTGTTTATTTGAAATTTATGAAATGAAGAAAGCTTATGAATTGTTTGTGAGCATCAAAACAGTATTGAATAGGCTATTCAAATTTTATGAAGATCAAAATCCTAGTAGAAGTGATGATTTTTTTTGGGATTGGATGATATGAATGATGAAATGGTTGATGATGATTGTGAGAATTCTAACTTTATGGCAAAAAAGTTCTTACAACAAATAAAAGAGTTAGAGCAAGTTGAGTATAAATTTGAATTGTTTAGATATTTGAATGATAGTCGTTTGACAACGGCAGAGTCATTTGATGTGTTGGGTTATTGGAAGTTGAATGAGAACAAGTATCCTTGCTTTTCCATGATGGTAAGAGAAATCTTAGCCATTCCAATTTCTACAATATCTAGTGAATTAGCGTTTAACACAAGTGGAAGGATTTTTTATCCTTACCGAAGTTATTTGATGCCAAAAACAGTTGAAGTACTTCTCTGTACTCAAAATTGGATTAGATCAAATGACAAACAATATGACTTGAAGGATGTGCTTGATGATATTGAAACTTTTGAAGAAATGGCCCAAATAACTTTATTACTGTCATTAGTTTATATTATTTAATGTATATTATTTGCATTCTAATATCTATTTCTTTTGAAATTTTCAAATTTGAATCCAATTTCAAAGCCTCTTCTGGATGATTGATTGAAGATAACAATTTTCACTTTTGAAGATCTATTAGATCTTATGTTTTATAGTGATATTTTGGACTACTTAGTGAAAATTAACAGCATTTTTATGGTTGGAAGTTATATATTTTTGAGTTATTTTAGATTATCTCTTTTAATTTTTTTTTGTAGCTACAAACGTATATTTTGGATTAAGGTTATTTTAATGAAACAATATAAGGTTATTTTTTAATATTGCTATTTATTTTACTTTGTTCGATTATTTAATTTTTGTATATATTTAATAAAACATAAACTGCAAAAAACCGACCAAATCGAACTGCAATCGTTAGTTTAGATTTGGTGGATTTAACATGACCTATTGGTTTAACTGCGGTTAGGATTTTTGCAAACTGCAATTTGAGGCGCGGTTTGATTTGAAGACTAAAAACCAACCAAATCGCACCACTAATACTCCTACCCATAACCATCTTTTTGCAACCAAAATGGTGAATAATCTTAATGTTCGCCAAAATCCGTCTTGTACTAACTCCAAATCTTTTGAGGGTAGCTTTTGTATTAATGTAGATAGTGTTGTTTCTCTCCACAATCATATCTCGGCGGTGGGTGTTATCGCTCAAGATAGATCAGGTTATGCTGTTAAGTGTCAAACTGTGAGGTTAGGATTCATGTCTCCATTAGCTGCTGAACTGAACACTATTCTGTATGGCCTCACAATGATAATTGAAAATGGATGGAAGGATGTTCCACTAGAATCGGATTCTAAGCTTGCTGTGGATATTAGCAATTTGGTTCTCAGTTGGAATGGCCATCATCAATCTCGTCTTAAAGATTCGTCAACTTTTACATTCTACTGATTCCCATCTTAGTTACATATCTAAATAAGACAATCTATATGCTGACTGGCTTAATAATAATGGTTTATCTCAATCTTTTGAATTTATGACTTTTTAGTTATTCCGCGTATTTTTCTTAATTTATTGTTTTATGATAAAGTTCGTTTTTGTAACTACGGTATTCCTCCGCTACAAGTAAAAGCGAGGTGCCGCTTTCTTTCACTAAAAAAAATAAAAATAGTTCTCTAGAATTAAAAAGTAAACCAAACATTAAAAAAATACTTTACAGCAAGAAAATTTTCAATAGTACAAATTTCTTAGAATTAATTACTAAGTCCTCTGTCTAAATTTCACATCTTCCAAAAATTAGTTGACTAAATCGATAAATCAGTTCGACTAATTTTCGTATCTTTAAATTGGACAACTAATGTCCGTCAGACAATTTTCCTGTTAGCAATACCATTATTATTACCAGAGTAAAATGTATTCAAATGCCGTGTTCATGATACTGGAGACTACAAGTAAAACTTTTACAATAAGAATCTTTCTTTTTTAGCAATAATAAAGACAATAATAGCAAATCTGCTCTGCTGGGTAGAGAAGCAGTTCTGTTGTCCGTTGCTCCCAATGATCCATAATAATTAATACTACATGGAATCATCAAACTTGAGCAAAATAGCTTCCTTTAAAAGGAAAAAGAAAAAAGAAAGAGGAGGTGAAGAATTACATTCAACATCAATTGATGAACAATAATTTCCTACAAAAAGAATTAACTACAGGAAAAGGTGGGACAAAATGAACAAAACTCGAGTTAACGATCTATTTCAACCGCAAACCAGGAACATTGTTAAGCCCCATCTTGCCGACGACACGCTTTAGGAGAGCAGGAGGCCTGTCAAGTCCCATGCTTCGACTGAACGCATTAGCAAGTTCTACCAGCCTGTATTTGTCCTTCCCAACATTCTTGTTGGAATTGTAATAACCTAACCAAGCCTGATATGCTGCTTCTTTGTTCTTCATCTCTACATTCGACAGCGCCTGTTGCACCTGTTCACCATCCTTTTTCTTGTCAGTTCTTTTTTGCGCCCATAAATTGATCCATTGGAAATAGATTTCAAATCCCATAACAATCATTTTCTTTACAGTACAAATACATGAAAATAAATGTGAAGACTAAAAGATAGGACAGCAAGGGTACCTTTTTCTTAGTATCTGGGTCTACTAAAGGCGCTGGAGCTTTTGATACTGGCAAATCCTTGATGGTGGATAAGAAGAACTCCTCCCAAGGTGCCAGTAATAATATGCCTTGTCCTATTTTACCTTTTCGGCCAGTTCTACCGAGTCGATGTATATATTGCTCTCTATCAGCTGGCAAGCCTACCTGCACTTGCAAAATTGTTCATTTTTATTGTTCTATTGAGAGCAACAATTCACAAGTTTTTGATAGAAGATCTAATATCAAAGGCGTAAGAAAAGCTTAAACTTAGAACACCGAAGACAATCATAGAGAATAAATACAGTTGTCCATTCACATAATCAGTTATTATGGAAAATTGGGTCTATATTGGTATAATCTTCTCCGAAGGGGCAAGAGGCTTAAAAACTTCAGATGTTTCTCACATAAGATGGCACATATTGCGCAGGCCAAATCCATTTTAATTAGCAGCATAGAATATAAAAAAGCCAGCCATTCATATTGGAGAAGTAGAGAAATACTATAAACATGCCTGTATAACGAGGGTGACATCCGGATAATCAACTCCACGTGCAGATACATCAGATGTCACAAGTATAAGGCCCTTTGATTTTCGAAATTCATCAGACACCCTGGTCCTGTAACTCTGAGGTTTTCTTGAATGGATCTCTCGAACATTCAATTTCAACTCAGCAAGAAGTTCAGCCACCAGTTTAGTTACCATGGCAGTCGTGCAGAATACAAGAACCTGCACAAGACAAAGTGCTTATTTTAGACACTGAATTTATTATTAATTTTGGCAGAGTTATTCCACCTATCACACGAGGGAAAAACTTAAAACAAACTTAAAAACTCAAAGAAAGTATGGATAGTTGAAATCAGTACTCATGAATTGATTAGACACACTAGTCAAAGAAAAATTGATTACACAATGCAAATCAACCAACCGCGAATCTTACCTTATAATCAATGTTATCTGCAACATGATCTTTCAAAAGGGTAAACAATATTGAGTAATGATCATCTAAGGGAGCAATCAAATGCATCTGTTGAACCTGTAAGTTCATAGACATTAAGATCTAGACATAAAAAATGTTAAGAAATGGATGGCCTCAACAATGAGAAAAATCCCTACTTGTGCATGTGTCTCCTCTGTTCCCTCTACAACAGTATTGATGAACTCATGGTCTCTCCTCAAGGCAATGTGACTGATTTGACGAACCTTCACCCAAAAACATTTATCAGAAATTTCACTCCTCACTCTGAGCAACTCACAAGATATGAAGTCAAGTTAAAATGTAAAGAAAGGGACCTCTTCAGGAACCGTTGCAGAAAACAAAAGAGTTTGCCGTTGTTTTGGAACAGCTGCAATAATTCTCTCAATGGCTTTACGAAATCCCATGTCTAGCAAATGATCAGCCTCATCAAGTACAAGAACCTTCACTCCCATCAGCCTTGTTGTGAACCCTGCAGTATTCTCGAGATGGTCTTTGAGCCTTCCAGGTGTAGCAACAAGAATCTGTAAATTATTAATGTGTAAAGAAGTTTTAAAAAAAAATTCAACCAGCAAATGAAACTCTTATCTATGTGCCAATGCCAAAAAATGTGTATAAATTTAGCATAAAACACGGTGCATATCATAGTTCAACATTTCACCTATTTTTACAAGCATTAATTTGGTATAATTATCTGATAGTCTACATATGACAGGACGACCTTTCATGCATGAGGGATACCTCACACAAAGATTTGCTCACCTGGCAAGGGTTTGCCTGCAATTGCTTTTGTTCTAAAGCAAGTCTTGTACCTCCAATCACTACTTGGGCACCAATTGAGGGGTGATACTTCAGTAGGGTGTTTGCTTCTGCAGCAGCTTGGAGTGCAAGCTCCCTAGTTGGGCATATGACAAGCACAAGAATTGGGGGACGTTTTTCATCACGACCAACAGGAGGAGATTTCAACACAACTTCAATGGACGGAAGCTGGAAAAAAAAAGATATTAAAATAGCTCAGAAAATTTCAGGATCTCATGTCTCCAGTTACTCCACACAACCAAGTAAATATGCTAATAACAAAACAAAAGCTCTGATCAAATACTAAACACCATGCCGTGAAAGAAAATGCCTGAGCAAGAAATTTATCCCTAAGCATGTACTTGATGCTTATGTTCTCAGGGTATTAGATATCTCATTGATTGCAGCCATGCAAACACAAAGTGGTATCTTACCAGAAATGCTACCGTCTTTCCCGTGCCTGTCTTAGCCTTTGCCAGGACGTCTTTACCTACAAACAACCGATAAAAGAATATTTATTTCATGAAAATACCGGAAAAGAACAAAGAGAGATGCCTTCAGCATTCAGCTTCGTGACAGATCAGTATCCGTAAAATCATATCGTGTAACCCATCCCAAGAAAGCAGTCATAGCAAACAAAGAAGGAGTGCAGAAGCAAAACAAAATAAACCTTTGAGAATGACCGGTAGAGATGCCTCCTGAACTATAGTCAGTCTCTCATATCCAGCATCCTTGGTTGCTTTCAACGACAAAGGAGAAATTGAACACTGATCAAATCTGCAGGCATTTACGAAAGTTATATTTCTCATAGAAACTCTTGCAAAGCTGAATATAACATTCATACTAACAAAAACGTCATTATAAAATGTCATACCTAGTCTCACTTAAATAATCGGAACCTCGAGGTGAACTTGGCTTATCTTCAACACTAACTTCCTTCTCCAATCCCAATGAAGAAGCCGCATTTCTCTTGAGCACATTCTCATCATCATCACTTTCTTCAACATCATCACTATCCTCCTCGTGAATCAGAGTCCCAAGTCCCTCCATTGATCCCTTTATTTCATCCTGACCGTCGATAGCAATACCTTCTTCATCATCAAGGAGACCGAATTGCCTTCTGGGCTCGTTATTACCCTTTCTAAAACCCACATTCCTCTCTCTCCCTCCTCTCCTGTCAGTTCCCTTCCTCCGTGAACCGAACCTCCCCTCGCCCTCATCATCACCAAATTCCTCTCTACCCAGCCGTCTTTTCGAAAAGGAATCAACTTGACCTCGAATTCTCCTACTAGACCCACCAAAGTCATCAACACTCTCTCTCCGCCTCTTCAAAGAACCCTTAGATCTCCCTTTCTCCATCTCCCTCCCCTTTCCTCTGCCACGTGGCATATCCGAGTCGGACTCGTCGTACCTCCTCTTCCTAAGATCGCTGACCCAGTCACTGAGCTCAGCTTCGTCTTCAATTAGACTCTTGGAAGCCTTGGCAGATCCGGGTCCGGGTCTAAATGAGCGGGTGGAGAAGTGGGAATGGGGTCCTAAAAGACAGTACTTGAGCTTGAAGGGGAAGACTCGATGGAAAATGGGCATGAACCGAGAAGAGGTGAATGGAGAACCAAGAGTCATAGCGTGGTGGAGAGTGGTGGGGGCGAGGAAGCGAAGCTGTGGAAGGAGTTTTATACTCATACTCGATTGGGTTTTATGGTCTTTTTCAGTAGGGTTTTGTTTTGTGAGGTTTTAACGGTGATAGGGTTTTAGGAGGGGGAGGAGGAGAAAGCGAATAGTTGATGAAAGTCTAAACGCACCGTATTGGCCTTTTTTTTTTTTTTTTGCATTAGGAAGGCAAGTTTGCTCTCTGTAGTTCGGGCTCTGGCCCAACTCAATTTTCAGTGCTCTTTTTGTCTTGCAAATTTTCAGGTTCGTTAACTTATTTTGATTTAATTTATTCAATATGCACAAAAATGTCTTGATTTTTTATATAACTGAGTTCTCGTAATGTTAAAATAAATAATTAAAATTATTCTCGATTTTTATCAATAAAAATAGGAGAATTCGGAATGTCAACAGAGAACGGTGAAATTTTATTGCTTTGTGGGTGAATTACAATACAGTAAAAAAAAAAGAATTGCAGTAAAAAAATGATCCTGTGTGTATGGGGTTCAGTATGGAAAGACACATTTTGTGTAGTTAAGTTAATTACCAGATAAAATTAGGCAAGTTAACTAACAAAGTCATCTATAGCTAACCAACAAATCAAAGAATTAGTAAGCTAACTATAAACCAGCTCTATGTGAAATGAGATTGAACCCCCTTTTCTTTTTTCCTGCGGTTTTCTCTGTATTAAAAGAACTGATAACTAATTAATTTTGTAAAGAAAGCCCTTTCTTCCAATTGGCAAGATGAATCAAGAAGGAGATGGCTTCTTCTAGATCACGTAAAGAGTAAGACGCTTTGGTCTTCTTTGGAATTGATGAGACAATTATGGGATAACCTCGTCCAATCTCGTTAATTACCTGCAAAATTTCACATAAAATGTCGAAGTTAATACTTTTAAAAATAGATAATAGAAATAGATCGCAGAAATAGATAGTATAATTAACAACTAAAGAGATTGACAAGTTTTTTTAAAAAATAAATATACATAAATAGTAAATATATTTTAAACCTAGTATTTTCTTTCATAACTCGTTGTTATACGATAAAATGGTTCAGATTCCTTTTTTCTTAACTAATTTTCGATATTGTATGGTGCACCATGAATTTAATTTCAGGACATTTGAATCCGACGTTAATCGGAGAAATAACGAGTGATGTTGATGTTGTGATATTATTTTGATGTCCAACAGTTTTGATCATACCTTAAAAGCATCCTCATCTGTTTCGTCATCTCCTATGTACATAGGAAGAAATTCGTCCGAGTCACCAAAACCAAGATTTTGAAGAATATACTGCAAAGCACGACCTTTGTCCCAATCAATACGAGGGCGTATTTCCATAACCTGTTAACAACATAAATAGGATTCTATTATTGGACTTTAATCCAACAAGCAACCACTAAACTAAATAACACTTCAAAAATGCGTGGGTTTGTGGTATTAGAGTTGTTTTCAGTGTAAAGAATATCGGAGTTTGATATAACCTGAGACATCAATGGTTTGGTATATTACCTTTCTAACTCCTGTTATACGAAAACCCGGGTAGGCTTCCATAATTGATTTCACCTTCTCTTTGAGGGCATCAACGTTCTGGATTTTCAGCAAGAAAAGTAATTGGTAATTGTATCTACTTAAACATGGTCAACTACAATGAATAACACTTGTTGAATGGTTCAAGTGTGAAATGTTTAGTTATTACCTCCACATTTACGCATCGAAAATGCACAGATATGCAGAACTTATTGTCTTCAACAATGGCACCATCAATGGTCTTAGTCTTCTCTTTCAGTATCTTTAAGATCTTGAAAAATAAACAGATCAGACGTCAATTAAAAGGATCAAAAATATAATTTTGAACGTGAAAGGAAAGCTGTCGTGTACCTCTTGAATTGTAGGCAGAAAATCTTTTGCTGGTTCAAAACAAATAGCTTCATTGCCCTGCACAACCATTTAATTCATTCTTTATTTGGAAATTAAGAACTAGCATTAGAAGATATTTACAAACAAAATTATGTATAATTAGCCGAAACTACCAATGAACTTTTGTACCTCATCAGTATTGGAATCAAATCGAACGATAAAAATTCGTGTATTCGATTCCCGAAGAGGATCGGACAAATAAAACGACTTGTAAAAAAAATACTCAAAACTGACTTTAGGAAAAAAAATAAGGAAAAACAAATAAACCTTTTCATCAACAGCGGTGCTTTGATGATCAAGATTCCCCTTCAGACAACCTGCAGAGGTTAATATATCCATGCCGTGACTTCCGGCATAGGTGACATTCTTTAGTTTCACAAATCCTTTCTCCTAAAACAAATTCAGAAAGTGTATATAATTATATATTAATACTTCATATATTAGTCTGTAATATGGTGCAAAAATAATGCACCAAACACGTCATTTCTTTGAAATTAACTAGGACTAACCTTATCACGGCACCTTCCGCTAACTATAGCAGTTGGGAAGACATGAGCAACATCTTCAACTGCACTACGCATCTGCACCTCACAAGCATTATTTCCTTGTAGACCAATCTCGAATATATTGTAAAGAATTTGTCATAAATCGTTGAAAATTCTATATTGGTGGAGAGTAGAAACCGGTAGATTGTATTGTAAAAAATAGAGCGCGATATACTTAATATATCGAAAATAAACATGCCCTCAAAATATGATATGTATTATGTAAAACTTCGGTCGATGAATTTACCTTGTCAGACATGAAAGCTTGTTCAGGGTCAACAACTATTGGCGACAGAGTTCCATCATAATCCAAAAACACAATCAAGCTTTATCCTTTCGCAGAATCCATCATACCTTCAAACGCATCCAGTGCTGAAGGATGATTTACCTAATATTAATAATAATAATCATACATAAATATCAATATCATAATGCCGCGAAATTGTTTAATTTTTGAGGGGGGGAAAAGGTTAGACTTAATTACCAGCCATGCACTGTAAGAACTTAGGTTGGCTTCTCCATTCTGGTTGAAAGTCGAATCTTGCTTTCGCCATGGATTCCGAACTCGGACACTCCGGTAAGGATGATTGACAGCCCATTGATCTTAATTTCAAGCAATTCCAGCAATATTAAACTAGCTAATCAAGAATATATACTTGGTAATACTGCAAGTGTGAGAACATATAAGTCCTAATCCAATTACAATTTCATTAAGAGTTAGCATTAACTTGGCGAATGCCCATCAAAAATTATATTCCCGGTTAAAACAAACAAATTATGACGTATAAAAAAACATGGCAACGAAATAAACAAGGTAATTTCTTTCGAGCTAGCTAGTTGTGTTGGTTGGTCGTCAATAGATTCATGCGAAAAAATGAGAGCGTAAATTAAAGAGTCAGTGCTTGTGTTAAAATCTTGGCAGACAAGGAAAGAAATAATGGTGAGAGGTACGTACGACATGGAATCCTTATGCTTCCAATATTAGCTTTTTTATCCGGAGATTCAAGAGAAGAAGGTACCCGAAAATCCAGCTTTCTTATTTGTCTCTGGGATTTAGAAACTTTTTATGCCATAAATTAATATAAATACTATAGTAATAGTGCCACGTTTATACCCTAATAAATGCAGGCACAATATAAAGTTTGATCAAGGAATTGCCAAAAAGGATAAATAAATCATATATTGACAACATTGATGTAATTAAGTCCTATTATAAATTTAAATTGGATCTTGGCTAATGGAGAATAAAAATTAGAAGAATTGGAGTTTTTTTTTGAAAATTTTATACTATTTTATCATTATAATCAATGAGTAAATATAATATGATTGTTAAGTTCTTTTTATGTTTGTTGGAATAACATTATTAAAAAAGTTATAGCATGGTAGGAGTCTATTTCTTTATTATCCTCTTATTAGAGTTTGATTAGGTTTTATTGATTAGGTTTTAATTTTATGTGTTAGATTTTGTTTTCATATATAAAAGATTTTTTATGTAATTAGCTAAGTATTAGTGCTTATTAAATTGAGTTATATACTTAAGGCCCTACAAATAATAATATATTTGTTTATTTAACGGAGATAAAATGGAAAGTAATTAATTTGTCAATTGCTCAAATAATAATTTCTAAAAACAACAATTAATTAAATGATACAAATAATGTACCATAATTGCATTTACTGATTTATGATTACCATAAAAGACAATATCTCCTCGCACTAAAGTGACTAAATTCGTAGCATCTGTCGTATTTTGGATCCAAATGGTTGCCACACAGCTCCTCAAATTATTCTTCAATTGAAAAGGAAAAGGTTTAGCGACGTGTATATGATCATTCATGATTCACCTACGGGCACAGGGAGCGATTTTCGTACCATAATTTTTTTAAATTTTGATTATATTAAATATTTTACACTTATATGGAGTCTCCTTCAATATAAAAAATACATTAATTAATTAAAAAAATATTTTTGTGAAATAATTACAAATAATAATAAGCAGTATGTTATCATACTAATTTTCAAAAAAAATAAAGCATTGTCGTATTGGAATCTTTCGCCTAATATTACAACTTTAAAATAGCATCACAAATAAAACAATCACAAATTAAAAAAAAATCATAAATAAGGTCTAGTTGTTAGTAATTCTTATTTCTATGTGCGTGTATAACGCGTACTATTATATTGGAAAATGATGTGATATGTTAGATATGATTGTGTAATCCATGATTTTTAATATGATACCAAATGAGATTATAAGTTTATCAAAGTATCATGATATCTAATTATTAATTTAAATCAACATTCTTGTAAAAAACAATTACAAACTTTTGAATTATAATTAAGATTTAAGATCTAGTAATAAGTAAGTTCTTATTTGTGTGTGCGTGTACCGTACATGCTATTATATTGGAAGCAATTATTTAAGCTATACTTTCTTAACATAATACCAAATAAAATTATGAATAATATGTTCTGTTACTTCTGTATACATTCTTATAAAACATATTTCTCTCCTAAACAAAGTGATAGAAATTGCAATCTTTTGAATTATATAAAACTAAGATCTTTTCATCGCATGCCATTACCTTTACGGTTTTCCACACTGGCTTAACTAAGCAAAGAAAAGCAAAACAAACTCTTTCACTATTGCATTATGTCAAGGGAACTCAATAAGCAACAAATGCGGCCTGCATGATCCAATTTTTCTATTTATTTTTTTTATAAATAGAAGAGTATATAGACTGTAGTCTGTGTTTTTCTGCATTGATCCACTTTAAAACTAAGTAGTGACTTAGTGTCACTCTTCTATCTATAATTGTATTTGCTCTGAAACACCAACTGATGTTTCTGGTACTGGGCACTAAACAAAGATTTATCTTGCATCTGCAATTATAATTATTAGATCATTGTTTCGGTTAGGATTTGATTTACATTTCCAACCTCAGAAAGTGGATTACATGTTCATTACAGTGATAAATTATTACAGTACTGATATGCAAATAAACATATATGAAAGTGATGATCAGAAAATAAAATGCTTCAACCCAAAAGAAAAGAGAAAAGGAAAGAAAAGAAAAGAAGCGTACCATAGTGAAGGTGCTGCGGGGAGCAATACTAGTCAAAAGAGGAGGAGGAAGAAGAAGGGAGAAAGAAACGGCGTGAAGGGCTTATTTATAGAGGGAGGCGGGCGGCCTTGCTGCTCACATGATACTCGCCATTAAATGCAAATTTCATTTCATGGTATACCACGAAAACTAGCCTTTTTGTATTTCAACCCACCAAATACATCCATTACCATATAAGCTCCGCCACATATAATACACACTTTTATATGATTTATTCTGTGGTTTTTATTGTCTTGTTTTGTTTTACCTTTGTTTCCCCGCTCAAAACACTAGTAATTTGTTGCCTTGGTCGTCCTAAAATTTGATAGCTAAATTGATATCTTAAAAAAAAATGATATCTGAAAAGAAAATGTATATCAATAGACTAAACTTAAAGCAAAACACACACACACATATATATATATATATATATGCAAATGTTTAGTTGCTTTTCCTTTTTCATGCATGGTGGTTTCGAACAATGGAATGATACTCCACTTACAGGAAACACTTTGTGTTAATATATAAAATATGAGCGGTAAGCAATTATTAATGTCTATTGTCAAGCAAGAATACCTAATAATTGAAAGTTCACTTTCAGGAACAATACTTGTCTGGTGGTCTCCAACATTGTCATTTTTTTATGCTTTTCCACAACTTGTCTTCAAGAACATTTACATATGCAAATTTCTCTTATAGACAAGATTAAAAGACATTCCTCCTTGTTAGGGTTAAAAATTGACTTACATATTGATGCATAATTCTTCTAATGATCACTTTTCTCTCCAATCCAAAGCTCTTACCTCAACAAAAATACGAAATTTTGTCACTAATAATGTTTTGGTCCACTGAATTATTTTTGTAAATTAAAAGAAAATTTTCTAACTAACAGACTTATCAATCATTGGTATAAGAGTTGTCTTTGCTATTAAGAAATCGTAATTTTGATTCTCGGTTGAAGTAAAAAAAAAAATAAAAAGAGTATTTGTCTATGGTCGATTGAGTGGTAAACAACAAATACAAATTGTATAGTAAAAAAGTAGAAAACAAATTAATCAACTATGCATATAACTTTAGTATTTTGTAATATATATGTGCCACTTATTCAATGCAGAAAGTACCAAATGTCAAAAATTGGAGTTAAAAGGTATAGCTTTAGTATTATGTATATAGATTATAGTTGGATTCAAAGTGGACAAACCCCAGCATCTTCATCTTTTCCATCAAATAAAATTAAGCTTGCTTTTTGTCACCAAAAAGAATGGTGTGAATTGGATACTGACCATATAGGAATTGTCTGTTTCTATAAAGAATGTTAAAGATTATCGTCCTTAATCTCTTTATGCTTATATTAATGTTGTTATCAGTTTGGTTAATTCCTAGTACCCATGTAACAAGAATCTAAAACATTTCGCACTTGATCTTATTGATGTTTCTTTAAATTTCATTCGTTAGAAGCTGCTACAGTGTAATATTTTATTATTTGATAAAAAGAAAAAAAAATCTATGACTTTCTTTACTCTACTTAAATTACATTACAAATTTGAATTATTTTTTGAATGAAAGATGTCCAACTCACTTTTCAAGTCAACTCAATTAAATTGACTCAACTCAAGATTGATATCTATTCTTTCCAACTCAATTAGACTGGCCTCAAAACAAGCAGACGGGATGACTGAATTAGTATTAATACAATCAGGGAAAACGCACCCCCAAACAATCATAATAAAGCAAAGTCACAAGTGTTCTAGGAAAATACAAAAAATCATGTCTACCTACTTGCTGATTTAGACCATTCTTAGTTAGCCAATGTGCACAACAACTAGCATTTCTAGTAATATCACAAAGAGAAAAAGTAAAGGTACTATCAGATAACATTTGCCGAATATTCCAAACCAGAAATTGTTGAACACCGATCCTGTTCTTATTACAAAGGCATATTTCATGCGTAA
Organism: Flueggea neowawraea; assembly: GCA_948243855.1. NCBI lineage: Eukaryota > Viridiplantae > Streptophyta > Magnoliopsida > Malpighiales > Phyllanthaceae > Flueggea > Flueggea neowawraea. Next base: position 15,871 of record CAODLS010373753.1, read on the forward strand.
GTTTTGAGTCAGATTCAAAAACAACATTGTTCCAGTCCTTCTCCTTTGCATAATGAAACCCATTCCAAATAGCAATAAGTTCAATTAAGAGAGGAGAGCAAAAATTCATTCTAATACTTCCGCATCATGAAGGCAACTCAGCCGACGTCCTTGCCAGAATACCAACAGCTGCAATACCACGGGCAAAATCAATAGCACCACCATCCACAATGGTCACTCCGGAATTCGGTCTCTTCCAAGTAACAACATCACTGACATCATTAATTGGAATTAATCTTAATGTGTCATGCTCACACAATATTTAAAAATTGAGACTAATGATTACTCATAAATATATTGCTAAAGAACAATACTATGAGATTCAATAGCAGGTTCAGAGCGAATAATACGTTGGTTAAGTGGATCCAATAATCATCGATGAACATCCTTCGCAACAAATTTGATTCAAACCCAATTGCTTCTCTCAAAGAAGAAACATGCGGAAGCAAATCGTTAGCCGTAAAACGAAAATTTGATCTGGTGTTACTACAATGAGGACTCATAAGGACTCCTTAGTAAGTTAAATAACTGAGACTCATATTAATAAACTTCAGCAACAATTAAGTAACAATCATAATTATTTAATTTACCACATAATTAAATAATCAATTAAAATTAAGTAATCGATTGTCAAATTAAGTAACGAGGTCCAAAATTAAATAACCACTAGAACTGCAATTAAATAATCACCTCCTAAAATTAAGTAATTGATAGTCAAATTAAATAATTCGAGTTTTCAATGATGACTCTTTTATGAATTCTCATTATAGTACCACATTACCATCCACTAAAATCATAATTACCAACTATTGCAAAATAAATTGATCGTGATTTTCATTAATGTTTTTCAATGACCAACGGGATAATGGTGTACCTAAATGATAGTGGAATTGATATGACATAAAAAAAAAAAAAAGCGGACGAGAAATGGTGGCGAAATTTGCTATTTAAAGGGAGAAAAAAAACAGAAGGTGGAGTTGGAATTTTGTTGGATAAGTGGTGAGGCTCAAGGTGGGAGGTTGAGTGACAACCAACTACAAACTCTGTGGTCAAACATATTTGAGAAACATGTTGGGCCAACTTCTAACACAACCAGCCCAATCTGACCAGTCCACTATCTCCGATTATTCGTTTTATTATTTGTTTTTTAGGAGATTAACCTTAAAAATTCTTATAAAAATTCTTATTTCATCCTAAGTGTAGATACTTACCAACTGAAATAGCCAACTACCTATTCATGGTTCTAAAAACAGATATTTTTTTTGTTTTAGCAATTCTGTTCCATTACATTATGCTCCCAACTCACTGCAAGGCAAAAAAAAAACCTCAATTTGCATCGGATCGGTAATACTAAATGGTCGAAACAGTGAAGGGTGATGGTGAAATAGATGTAACTTAAAATGGCATAAAAATGGAGAGAAAAGATGGAAGAAAAGGGAAGGAGAAGTGACAATGAAAGAAAGTGGTCCTGCTGATAATTCCCATAATAAGTTCAACAAAGAATTGGACCCGCCATTGCGTTTAGATTGGTTCAACAAATTACGTCTTCATGTTGTTGCATCCTAAGGAGTAAGACATGGACACTTTTCATTATTTCTTCCTCCACAACTACTACTTCTTTGCTGATTTTATTCTTTTGAATGTTCTGAGAGTTGTCCCTCCGAATTTTGAATTTTTTTTTTAGCCATTTCTTCCATTTAACCAATTATAAATTTAACATTCATTTTTCTTAATTAATGAAAAGGATTATAGCCAACAGTATTATTTTCACTATTTTAATTTAAAATATAACCCAGTTACACAATTAAACTTTACATCATGCTTGCCAAATTACTTGGGTATCCTACTTTTGGCTTAAATACGTAAAAAAAAAGTTTATATTATTTACCCACCAATTATTCGTGAAATCAATCTAATTGAGTTGACGACAATTGATACGATTTATGGACTGCGCCAGCTTAGCTCAATTGATTTCAAAAATTGGTGTGGTCTCTTTTATTAAAAAAAAATGAGTTAGCCCCAAGTTTTTTTTGGGAATAATGATCATCATCACACCATTAGCGATAATTTCTTTTTAATAAGCTGATAATCCAAATTTAATTATATGAGTAAAAATTGATTTCTGAACATTTTCAACACATCAAATGAAGAGAGTTATTAGGAGTGCTGGAGACCCCGCACCGCACCACACCACACCACACCACACCACACCACATGTTGAGTGCTTGACGGCTTGTCTTGAATTGATGGTTCCTTGGCAACGTGTGGAGCTCCTCCATACTTTGCCTTTTATAATTATTGCACTAAGTGGAACTTTCTTCTAATAACCTTTTTCACTTCTCCCAAAAAATCAGTAATTTTTTTTACCGCAAAAAGATCGGTCGGAGGCGGTCAGTAGTAGTATATTTTTATTGGTCGTGATCATATAAGCATTACTCTCAACTGCTGAATGTTCGAAAAGTTATAGTTGAACTCTGTGAGGTGGTCGAATCTCGTCACCGCAACACCTGGAAAGGCTACTAGTTATTGGGCCCAAACAACCCAACTCTAATGTTGAGCTCAAGTCCAATGGTAATTAAACCGCAAGTCGCTTCCCTTTTGGAGCTGGAATCTGGGACCTCAGAGAATTGAGGTCGGCTCCTTCGCCACTAGACTACCTCTTTCGAGGTCAAAAATAGTAATCTATACATAGGAAAATCCAACATATATATTCTGTAAAATAGTATTATAAATACAACTGTTAAAATTTTTGTGTTACATAACAATCCCAATACTTGTTATAGTTTATAGATAGATTAAATAAAAGTAAATTGCAGATTGACAGTAGATTACGGTAAAAAAATGGAGAGTAGTTTGTTTTTTCAAACTAAATTATATCATCAATATAATAGTAATATGCTGAAAAGTATACATTATAATTAGATGAACAGCCAATGATATATATATATATATATACACCGAAAACGAACCTTTTCCATCTAAATTAGTGCGGGTCATTGATAAACTCAACCTTTTTTTTCCAAAAACAAAAGGAAAAAAAAAAAGAGAAAGTGACAGTTGGCCCATTTTCCCTCTCATTTTCTTTGGTGAAATCAATATTTCATATTGTAAGGTTGGAGTTCACGGCAGATCAAACCGATCATGTTCGGTTATTGTTAATGAACAACCGACATTCTCTTTTATTATGTCCTACTTCCGGTAATTGAACTGCACCAACTCAACAACGTTTTCTGTTTTTCCCTTTCTCCGATTTGATAAGTCATTTTAAAAAATTTATGATCTTTTAACGTTAAAGTTGACTTTAATACTAATAAATTACAATCTATTGGTAATGAAGTTTTCTGTTTGGGGACTTAAATTACTTCTACCATCACTTTGTTGTGGGATTTAATTTATTTTTAGGCAATTTTCAACCTAAAACTCTATTTTATAATAATTTATTTTAAAAATATAGCATCTACAGTAAAAATATTTCCAACTCATTACTCTATTTTTAGCTATAAAAAAGAATATTATCTCAATATTATTTTAAAATCACATTTTTTATCATTATTTTTTAACAAACTAAACACAAACTTATTTTTTTCTTAATTTTTAGTTAAAAAAATTAATTATATGGTTTGACATATTATTATATATATATATATATATATATATATACATGGAATAAAAAAGAAGAAGATCAAAAAACAAAAAAATGCACAGCGCAGCTACAGTAGCACGCCACATTTGGGTGCTACTGTAGCAAAACGCTCCAATGGCGCTTGAATTGGCGCTGGGTTGGACCAGACAAACTAGCGCCACTTTTGCATTATACGCAAAAATTGAGGCCTGTTGGACATGGCCTTAAGCAAGTAAAAATTCCAGTTATTATGAAAGGAGGAACCAATCCGGGTTTTGTGACCAAAATAGGTGAATTAGTAAGAATCAATAAATGAGCAAGATTGGAGATTTTTTCTGTGGCTCAAAAATGGTAGGTATATTATTAGTTGGTAGACATAAAAGGTGAAGGTTGTTGGAGTTGTGAAGGATAGATTTGTTTCATGATTATTATCACTTTCAGTTTTTGTTATCTTCTATGTCCTCATAATGTTAACGTAATTGCTTTATTGATTTGATGATGTTCTTTGGGATCAAGGAGAGGACGTTTAGCGAAGAATTGTGAGTTAGCGGTACCACAACCATTAATCCACCCACATGGCTTGTAGGCGACACATTATACACGACTAATAAGCATGTTTTTCTCTGTCTTAATTTTGTTTCTTTCTCTTCTTTTTTTTTTTCCTGTATTGCCTGTTGAAAATTCATCGAAAGCGAGTCCACATATGTTAGATATTACTGTAATTGAATCCGTCTAAAATGTGGCTTTCCTATTTTGGCTAATGGTCTAACTTCTAAGAGAAGTTGGACGTTCCTCCCTTAACAATGGTCTAATTTTCTCAAGGGGTTTTCGATCGCAATTCATGGTAGCATATGGTGGCTAGCATCAATGTGGAGAGAAAGGAGGATGGGCTTTTTTTTTTTTTGCCCCATCCCTACCCTTATCCTGAGAGTCGAACCCGAAACGTCCTCCGTTTAACATTCGAAAGATGGGCTTTAAGTTGCACACTTTCCTATTGTTTTTCAAGTAAGGTTAAATGCAAGTCCGGTTATTTTGACCCAATTTAATATCCATGTTACCATAAAATGGTTGGTTGCCTTTTATGTTAGTAGACTGGATTTGTGACCATGTAAATCCCCAATTGCGTTAAATTATTTTTTCATACTCCACGTATTTCTTATTGGAAAATACTTGTCTACATTTAATGTATAACATCTATTTACGTACCATACAAATAAATGAGTGAGACAATGAGTTGAGACATACTTCAACAATAGAGACACTATCTTATTTGTCACTTATTCACTTGTATGATGCATAAGTAAGGTCATATAACAAGTGTCAAGAAGTATTTTCCTTGTATTTGTTAATATCTTATGAATATATTTGTAATTTTATCAATATTATTTTAAAATTTTAAATATATTTCTCCTTATATAAAAAAAATCTCATGAAATTAGTAGACCTTGGTATTACTAACCGTGTTCCCATGAAACAGAATACAGCAAAAATCAAAGAGAAAAGATGAGATTTATATACGTGTAATTGATGGTCTATAGTAGAGATTGATGAAGTTGGTGGAAATTGAAATACAAGTCAAGATGAGTGGCGCCAATTGTCAAGACAACCACCACGCGAGAACTTTTGAAAGTCATTTTTTTTTTTGCCGAAAGGAATATCATTTTGAAAGTCATTTTTGCTATTCCCTATATTGTCCCCAACTCCCAATGCGATAAACGGACACGAGCCGGCCACGCTCCTCCGACATTTTCCTGACACGTGTAATCACTAACTGCCGAATTCTTATTCTGACAATCCATGTCAAGGATTATGTGCACTATTCACTCTCATTGGTTGGTGTGTACAAGGATACAAAATCTCTCACATGTGTCATCTTCTTATTGGTAGATTTCTAATTAATAGGTTGACCTTTGCTTTTTTGTGGTTTTAATCATTTGTTTAGTTTCATAAAATCAATTGATTATTTTTTTAATAAGGTTCTTAAGTGGGATTAAATTATAAAATATTTGTTCAAGTGCATGCAACTTCCTTAATTTTTATCACGTTTTAGTACACTCTTGGCTGGTGACGGCTCAACACTCACGAGCCAGCTTCTGAATTCTAATAATTTTCCTTTTTTAGTTTACAAAATCACTTAAAACATTGCTTTTCTTTTCTTGAAATCATTTTTTTTCGAATTCACCGTGTTACCAATAAAATTAAAAATATACTGTTTTGTAGTACATTCACATAGTTTGTTAGTATTTAAGTCAATCGTTATTCTAGAAAGGCTGTTTTTACTTTTCAACTTTCCACCGCAAAACGAACGCACCGTTAATAATGCGGTGGGTGTTATGATGCACACAATAAATATAATAATATCGTTTTCTTTTTAATTGAAGATGACCCCAATTCAATTCAGTGAAAATCTATTAGCAATTGAAACCGTTGGCTTGATAGGAGAAGAAAACAATGATTATGATAAAATGATGTTAATAAGGAGTCCAGTTTAATAATGAAGACGAAGTGAAGATCGGAACGAGAGGATCCAATGGGAAGCAAAGTGGTCCTAGAAGGCATTTGGCGGCAGAATATAAAATCTGAGAGTAATAAGTCGTTCAAGATCAAAGAAAGGATCGGGCTTGATGGGCAATAAGACATGGAGGTTAAGGACCACTCTGAATAGTGGGGCCTTTCCCCTCCGAAATATGATAATGATAATGATAATAATAATAATTACTATTGTACATTGGCAGCATCCTGTAACAATCCCTATAGCACAACGACCAACAACTTGAGTTTTTGCATTCCATTTTTCTTGTCATTTTGTTATGAATTATTCATAATGCTTCACCCCTAATTCTTCTAAACTCTTTAGCTTTAAGTAGAAGACAAATGCTCCACAATTTACCATTTTTTGAAATTTTGATGTTTAAGTTGATTGGATGTAATTGGTAGAAAGCTTGTTTGAAGTCTAATGTGTTCATAATACTAAAATCAATAAATTCGGACTTATCAAAAAATCAATATATTCGGATATTTTTGTTAATGAATATTAAACTGTATATTCAATATTTCACCATATTAAATTTCTAAAAAAATTTAGTTTATTTTATTTTTCTTAATCATATTATTTTTTTTATTTTTTAATACTTAATTTATATTTATAATTTGCCACAAATAAACATATCTTTTATAGATTTTCCTTATCAAATTATTATACAAATTGGACTTATTAAAAAAATTATATGTCTAAATAATATGGAAGATTTTTTTATATTGGTTTGGAAGATTTTTTATATTTATGAAAATATAAATAGTAGAATAACAAATTAATAAAAAATATAAAAATAAAAAATATTGGTTTGTCAATTATAAAACATATTAGTATATGTTTGCAAAAACGGGATCAGTCAACTGCTAATACGGTTTATTTCGATCCACTCATTATTGTTTGGGTGGAGACTGTTTTAGTTTGCCAGCAGTTAACTAAATAGGCACAAATTTTATTCAAGTAGAATTATAGTTGCAGAGAATGGATAAGCATCTTTATTGAAAATAACTCATCTAATTTGAAGTAGAAAATTCCACGCAAGACAAAATAAAAATGGAAAACAAATTAGAGGCCCAGCAAAATTCACATAAGCCTCGTGACGACACGCACCAAAGGACACGATAATTTCACCGTTAATTCCGATGGTTCAACCCATGCCACCCTTTGCAGCTCTCTCTTGATAAATCCCTATATTTTACTTTTTTTCGTTCAAATTGATAGTCTTATTTTTTATTTTAAATATTTTAAAATATAAATATATTTTTTATTATATTTATTATTAATAAATTTATAAATTTATTTTTATTTTAATTAATTTATTAATTATAAATATAATTAATCAAATGATATAAATAAAAAATTGTATATAATTAAATTATTTTAACTATTAAAATTATTTTTTTTTAAGTAATGTTAAAAACACTCTTTTAGAACACTCTTTCTTTTATTTGTCACTTTTTTTTTTGAGAAATGAGAGAGAAACATAAAAAAGAGAAAAAAAGTAAATTATTTATTAAGTGAAAAAAAATAAAAAAACTGAAAAATTATGAAAAAAATTTAAAAAATAATCAATAAGAGAGAGTATCTTAAGACAATATTATAAAAAAGTATTTTTAATATTTTTTATTTTTTAATTTTGTTAAAAATTAATTAATGACTATTAAATTAGAAGCATGAAAATATTATTTATTTTGTCAGCCCTCGAATTTCCACCGAAAATTCAATAACTATAAATGCAAAAAAAGAACGAACCAACTCATTGGCTCCGTCAGATTTTTTCCTTTCTTCTTTCTTTCTGCTCCTCTCTCGGCCGCTCTCTGCGCAGCTTAACCACCGTCTCTTCTCTGCAATGCCATAGCACCTCTCTAACGACGCCGTTTCACTCACTTCCTCTCCTGTACATTCAAATCTTCCCTCCTCTCTGCATTTTCGCTCCTAGTCGGTGTTTCACCGACAATTCCTGCGCGGTCAAGTTCACAGCTTCGTTTTTACCGATACTCCCTTGAATCCCAATTCGTCGAGACTAAAATATTGCCTTTCTTTTTAAATTCTCCTTTTCTATATTAGACAGAATCAGAATCTTTGTGAAAGGTAATTAAATATTTTTTAATTACAGATCTTCCAATTCTTTTATTAAAGTAACATTTTTTGTCATTATAAAATGGAAGAAGTTAGGTTTTTACACGAAAAGTTGAGGTCTTTAGCAGATTGGGATGATTAGTGAAGAATATTTTGATTGGGTTTGTTAAAGGCGAATAATTGGCTTGTCAAGTACTGTTTGATTATTTTTATAAAGTAAATAATGCTCGTGGTTGTCCCAGTGCGGGAAATGCATGCATTTGCTACTGGGTTCATTGTTTTTTTAGTGGTTGAGGACTTTAAAGAGAGGTTTTGTTCGAGTACTGTATGATTTGGCCTTTATTACTACGGGAAGTTTCATGTTTCGATGCCAGCATTTCAATTTTTCATCTTGGAACTGTTGTTGTTTTTTCAGGTCGAAAGTGCTCCAATCTATGACTGTCATGGAAGTAGAAGCTAGTACTTTTTGTTCAGATAGTTTTGTGGCTTTCGTACCTTCTGCGGAGCTTCTTTTGAGCTGAGCAAGGAGATGCATTCAACTTGTTTTCAGCTGTAATGAAGACTTTACAGGTTCGTTATGTGCTCATTGTCTTTTTTGTTGGCTGGTAGTACAAGAAGAAAGCCTCAAATTCTGATTTGAATTTAGTAAATTTGTGCTTTGAATTCCAAGGTTCCTACATCTAAACACATCTTGTGTTTTCATATCATGAGTATTTCGTTCAATTTGGCTTGTCTCTGTGTGTGTAAACTTGGCAAGGTGTTGTGACTAGTAGTAATAGATTGAATTGACTATTAGGAATTGTTGATGTTTTGGCACGCCTTATTTCTGGCTGCGTCATTTCTGCTATAATGGGACATTAGCATCCAATGAATGCAATGATACTTTTATGTTGAATTTGAGGAAACTTATTCATTGAATTCTTACTCAGCCTGATTTTATAAACAATTACTTCTATGACAAAAAAAAAAGAAACTAAGATTCTTAGGTGAGAATTTAAACTGGTTTAGAATCGAAGTCCAGAGATTTGTGTCTTTAAGAAGTCTTGTTTTGAAGAGCTGTAGTTGCATTATGTGTTAGTAATATTATCTATTTGAATTTGTATAGCTATAGGTTAAACATCCTGTTTCTTCTACAAAATTAAAGTGAAGTTTCATTTGATTGCAGAACTCACAAGAAATACAGTCCTCAACCCAGCTGTCCCAGGATTCTCAAAGTGACCAACAAAACAATAATACAGCAGAAGCTCTAGTAAATGATTCTGGTTCAGTTTCTGCTTCAAGCAATGACGGCCGAAAGGTTTCACGGCAAGATATTGAGCTTGTAAGAGCACTAATTCACACTATCTTTTATCATTTCCTATATACGATCTTCAAGAACCTTATTACATCTGGTTTATTTTCCCTCTTGTTCATAATAGTTATCATTAATAATACAGGTCCAGAATTTGATAGAGCGGTGTCTACAATTGTATATGAATAGAGATGAGGTGGTCAAAACCCTCCTGACTCGTGCAAGGATAGACCCTGGATTTACAACATTAGGTAGGCCTCTTTTTGTCATTATGTGTCTTCGCTGATGCCTTAATTTAGTTTCTTGTTAAACTTGGGTGATGTGAGGATTTTCCATCTCCCATTCTCAGCTTGAAATATTTTATGCTTAAAATCAACACCAGAGCCACTTCTATTTTTCCGTTTCAGATAAAAACTTTACTTTCTCTTTACTTCTCTTTTGTTTTTAGTATGGCAGAAGTTGGAAGAAGAAAATGCTGATTTCTTCAGGGCCTATTACATAAGGCTAAAACTTAAGAAGCAAATTCTCTTATTTAATCATTTGCTTGAACATCAATATCACCTAATGAAGTATCCTGTACCTCCAAAAGTTCCTTTGGCCCCTATACAAAATGGGATACATCCCATGCCCGGTAAGTTCTTACTTTCTGTAAGTATGGTTGCTGGAAGCAATGGTTCCCATCTTATTTTACTGCAGGAGAAACTTGTAGCTTTTGGAAAATTTTACTTGCTTTTGTGTTCTGTCTTTTTTTTTTTTTAAATGAATGCTATTTTTTTTTCTGTTTTGGTCAATACTTTATCAATTGTGTATGTAACTGCCATCATTTTGTCCACGGATTACTGCCAATAGATGTTTTGTGGTGTCCTGAGTACTTCATGATGGAGTTGATGATCTTATGTTCATGTGAAATAGTCGAGTTTGCTGTAATACTGCAACCATTATTCAATGTCCCTTGTTTGCAGTGCAGTTAACAATTTACCTATGGGATACCCTGTCATGCAACAGCCTCCAATGCCTGCTGCAGGCCAACCCTATCTTGATTCAATGGGCTGTGGAATATCAAGCTGTCATGTGGTTAATGGAGTTCCTGCACCAGGAAACTTTCATCCAATGAGAATGAATTCCGGAAATGAGTAAGAATTTTTCAATCCTCCTAAACTGTACTTTTTATCATGTCAATGATTTATTTAGCTTGTTTTTTCCCCTTTTAATCATGTGAATGAATTATGTTCTCGGCATCTCTATTCTCTAAAGTGTGCATATGTTATCACGTGAATGAATTATTTAACTAGTTTCTTGCCTTTTTATCATGGAAAAGAGAAAAAAAAGCTAATGTAGCTGTTATCTGTCCTTGTAGCATGGTAATTGAGAACAGTGCAGCTGATGTAGCTCCTGTAGTTCCACCAAGAAGTGGTATGTCATCCATGTCAGAGATGCCTGTGAGTCCTACATCAGTGGCTTCCAGTGGTCATTTTCCTTTCACTACATCAGATATGTCAGGGATGGGAGTAGATACATCAGCACTAGATACAGCATTTACATCAGATGTGGCTAGTTCAGTAGGATTGCCAATTGGACCAGATGGTGGACCTGGCAATTCCAGGGATTCCCTCAGATCATTGGATCAGATTCAGTGGAACTTCAGCCTCTCAGATCTAACAGCGGATCTGTCAAACTTGGGAGGTAAGTTGCTGCTAATCTATTCAAATCACTGTTATGCCGTTGGCTAATTGCATTTTATAAAGCATATTATCACTTGGATGAAAAGATTTTCCAAAAGAGGAAAAGAAGGATGAAATGGGTTTAGATGTCGCTGAAAGTTCGCCTTTTGCTTTGAACTGTATTGAATTATTCTTTCATGCACTTGTTGAGGACGGATATAAATGCTGCCGGTTTCTTGACTGCATACTAGAAAGTGCATGATAGTATTTCCACTAGTTGAAAAGCAATATCATTTTTCTGAAGTTCTTGCGATTACTTCGTCACCATTAATGCTATTATGTTCATATTTTAAGGCTTTAATCAACTGTTCGCTACTGAAGTGGGTGATATATGATAAAATTTTATACAAATCTTGCGCATTGTTTCTTTATTTCTGTTATTACGATTTCTACAGAGGTTTCAATTTTGAACTGTTTTCAATTTGTAGATTTAGGAGCCCTCGGAAACTATCCCAGTTCCCCGTTTCTGCATTCTGATTCCAAAATGCTGCTTGATTCTTCAGAGCACGAGGACATAGGTAAAGTTTTGTATACTATTTCCCTTTGCTATTTAGCACACATTTCGAATCTTTTTCCTGATGACTGACACTGCAACCTGTAACAGTGGAGGACTTTTTTGTTGATTCCGTACCCGGGCAGCCGTGCTCACAGTCGGACGAAGAGAAATCCTAAGACAAAGGTGATGTCCGTCTATTTGCTCTTCAAGATTGTTAGGACAGGGTAAACTTCGATGAATAAAGAAAATTCAATTGCCATCTGTTTTGTAGTGAATTTAGTTCATATTATGATTAACAAGTATAAACATTTGAGCAGTCGTAGCGATGTAGCTTTGGTTCGTTTTAGGATGATGATAGGGGTGGGCGGAAGTGAAGTCACTTTTAGTTGTAATTTTTCAGTTCAGCAATAAAAAGGGTATAAGTGCAACCGAATCTACTCTCATCTTCTTCCACTGTCGTCGATGAAACTTCACGGGGTCGCAAAATTTAGCCCGCGTTATTGTTGAGCTCTTTGTTCTCCAAGATATTATCTCAAGTTCAGTAAGCCTGATCTGGAAACGACTCATCGTGTGTTAAATGTGTGCGACGATGACTATAAGAGCTTTTGAATTTTGATGACATTTTATCATCTGGAATGAATGGTATTCTGAGCTCTCTCGACTGGTCTGTCGTCTATATTAATCGTTCCAACTTCATGCCCGTCTGTTCTAGCTGGCTGTAGTGTTATCCTACGACTGGTCGTCGACTTTGGCAAGACAATCGACTTCGTTAAAACATGTCACATTTTGCGGACGATTACCTGCCGTTTTTTTCTTCTCATCAGTATTCCGATTAGTATGTCAGTATTTGGGCTCCATTGCTGCACCCGAATAAGACGCTGAGGCTGACTACTCAGCCTTAACTTCATATGCTTTTTTTTTTTAAACTGAAAACTTCATAAGCTTTTTGGTCTTCTAAGCAATCAAATAAATGATTCTCCTTTCCCAAACTAAATCCTCCATCATTTCTATTGACTTTATTTATTTGAACAATGGATAAGAATATAGTTTTTATGTGCCATTTTATTTGTTGTCATCAAGAATCGAACTTACGATATTTTAGCTTTAGAGTTGACATTAATTCAAAATACATAGTATCACCATTATTCTGAGAATACCTATTAAGAGACTGATTGTGGTGGCGTGAATGGTTGGCACTGTTGGTTCAGTGTCCCGACTTGGACCTCAAGGTCCAAGTTTCGAGCGGTGTGCCTGAAGGGCTAGGGTTTCAAGCGGGCATGCTTGATTAAAAAAAAAAAAGAGAGAGAGATTGTGGTAAAATGGATTATAATTTATAAATAATCACTGTTACAGATGCAGTACCTTAAAATTGACTATAAATAATTCATAATATGAATATCTGAGATTTACAAATTTGTTTGTACCTATCAGAATTCGTAATTCTATATTAAATCTTGTGGACTAAAATTTCTATTCAACATTTCTTTGATGAAATATAATTCAATTAAAAAAATAGTATGAAGATTGTTCACTAGAAAAATGCACTTCAATTAAAAGGTTAATGAAGAGAAGACTGCTTCAACCTTGAGATTCAGTTTTATGCATGTACAAACCTCTTGGAATAAAATAGTGTTTCGAGAAGTCATGACTTATATATATCCTTTAAGAGTAGGTTGTTATTTTTTTTTCAAGGTCAAAATCATAGGCTGCAACTTCCAATAGAAGAAGAAGACTACATGTTTGGTGTACCCTTATAACAAGGCATAAAAACTACTAGGCAAGACAATAACTTGACGAATTTTACACGATTAAACGAACACGTTATGGTTAATCTTCTGGATTAAATATATGTTTCTTAATTTCCATTTGAAAATCTTGTTTAACTACTATTATTTCAATTGACATTATGTCATGAGAGAAGAGTCAACCTTCAAAACCCTCAAAAATATTCGGAAGACGACCACTAACCCTACTTTTTGTTGTGAGTTATAGTTTTGTGGGTATTTGTAAAATCCCACGTTGCTTAGTTAAATCGTATAAGGAGCGTCTATATTGAAAAACACTTCGTAGATTTGGTAAAATGAAAAATAAAAAAAGCTTTTGCGCTCATGTAAATGAGGCATTGGCTTGACAAAAAGCTTCAAGTGGGGCTTTTGTGTGGAAACTCTATCATCAAATCACGAATCTCTTAAGATGATTTTTCTTTGGGATTTGAGAGATAATAAAGTGTTAGATTTCATATATTATTAATTTATCAACTTTTCCAACTTTTATGGTGAATTTTTAACTTCGTAGATAAATATACATGTCATTGATCAGTCAGTAAAAAAAAACATGTAGGACAATTATATAATTAAACCATATATTAACTTTGTACCAGATATTAATTGATGGATATTTCATGACAAGCAGCGAATTAATCAATGATAAGGACCATTAGATCAAATATTAATTGGCCCATTAAAAAAGAAATATATACCGCTAGTTACAGACCCGCAAAATTTGAGGGTTTTTTTAATTTGTATTTGATATGAAAAAATAAAATTATATATTATTAAAAAATTATAAATAAGAACATTTGTTTTCATTAAATTAATCTTTCTAAGTTATTAAACGCTTCTTTACTTATCATATTTTGAGTACTATTACATGTTTTGTCTTTGTTATCGCAAATAATAATCTTCAACCCATTTTTTCTAGTCACCCTTGAAACAGCAGCATATATTTGACCATGATAGAAAATAGAACTTGAAAAATACAATCTGACATATGAAATGAAAGTGATTATTCCTGGCTTTTATTAATTGTCATGGCAAAACAACCAACCAACGAGTATTATTTTCGTTGGAATTTAAAAAGTAATTTGACATTTAAGGGAGTCGAAGAAAGCTGGTGAATGAAAACCTTATGCTTGACATTGCAGTTAGTAATTATTTTAGCTCCTGTCACATGTTTCTCCAAGTAAGTGACGAATGATCGAGTACCATTACACAATCCAACAGTCTGATCTATATTACGGACGAACATCATAGATACTCAAATCTTCAGCGTTAGTCTGTAATTCGGTAATTTAAAAGAAGTAATAGTGTTAAAAAATTCTGGAGTATAAATATTTTCAACACCATCCAAATGTGCATCAACTTTGCAAATGGAATCAGAACTCAGATAAGTTACCTATTCTAAACATTATATATTCAATGGAATAAGAAAACAGCTCGTGTGTTGTTCTGGGTAAATTAAATTCCAAACAAAATGTTTTACACCAAGATTTGTCCTTTATTTTTATGTCATGAAACCTTATTTGTTTATATCATTTTATTTTTATATTTAAACAATTTTTTCTTTTACTATCTAATTTAGTACTAAAAAATTATAATGTACTAAATATATATATATATATAATTTTGTAGATATTGCAATTTAAAGAGCTAACTCATAACAAATTACTTATAGAGGAATTATGTTAATAAATAACTAAACTATACACCCATACAATGCGCTTTCTTTTAATAATATATGTAGATTAATTTAGTCCTTTTGGATAACAAACAAAAAATTAGAACGATATGCTAATTAATTTAGAAATAATAAAATAAATAATTGTATAAATAACTACAAATGTGTAAAAATAAAAAATAAATCATTACGATTGTTCAATCAAAAGGCCTATCAATTTAGGATGGATGGAGTGTAAGAAAAAGATATTAATATTTAGTTGATAAGAAGTTATTTATATTTGATGAAGTTTTTAACTGATAAATCTGTATATTAAATCAATAATATAGCTTAAATTTGAGGTAGAATGCAATATATTTATATATCTAATATTTATAAATAACAAAGTAAGATGTGATAATAAAAAATTGAAAAAGAAATAATAGTTATTGAAGAGTCCCAATATGTGGTGGAAATGATTCTCCAAGAAGGGGGTGAATTGATTTTTTAGCAAGTTCAAAAATTTTGTTAAAAATCTTTTGCAAACTAACAAAAATAACAAAGTTCTTTTAAATTAAAATCAAAGTCGAATACGAAATCTCTAAAGATCCAATCCACACACTCAATATTGAATCAAATGCAAATATAAATCAAATAAAAAGAGTAAAGGAGAGTAAGGAAGAGAGAAAATCAACACTCAATATTTATAGTGGTTCAGTCCTCTTGACCTACGTCCACTCCTCTAGATTCACCAGAGAGTTCAATCAACTATCTCCTCACTTCTGGGTGGAGGGAACTCGTTTACAACTTATTTTTGCGAGATATACAAGCAAACCATAACACCTTGTTTTTATAGGATTAATAAGAAAACCGTTACACTTGTTTTTAGGAAAAAACAAGCAAATCACACCTCTAATTTTTACGGGATCAACTAGAAAACCGAACCACTAGTTTTTGCGGGATTAACTAGAAAACCGTTCATCTTGTTTTATGGACAAAACAAGAAAACCAACACTAGTTTTCCTAGGCTCACTAACAACCTCTCTTGTTTTTCACAGGCTCTACAAGAAAACTTATCTACCCTCAATTAAATACTTTGATTGCTACAAAACCAACCCAAAAGAAAATTTTGCAAGTGAATGGCTCACATGGGTTAGAAAGATAGAGAAGAGAGATAAAATGGATGACAAGCTTTAGCACATGTCTCTCTCTTTTCTCTTCTGTTTTTGGATGTCTATTTATAGCTACTCTTCGAAATATAGCCGTTGGAGTCTTGAAATAGCCGTTGGAGAATAAGACAAATTCTGCTCAGTACTGATGTCACCCTTCATTATGTTCGTTGTTCTTCTTCTACGCGCGTAGTTCTTCGTTCTATCTGAGTTCTACGTGTTGTGTATGCAAGTCTACGTGCTGTGTATGCAAGTCTACGTGCATTGATGGAACTCTAGTCATCTCGACTTTATGTAGATCAACATCTATGTGCGTTGCTTCTTTACTGCGTGCGTTGATCTTGAGTTCTGTGTGTATAGTACCACTTTCTACATACATTGCTTTGAATTCCAGAATGAACATTTTCCACCCAGTGGCTTCCTACGTGCGTTGCACTGTGCTCTGCATACGTAGTCGTTTGATCAACCTCTGCACCTTTGATTTCGCATGTGATTTGTGTCAGAGATTTCAAATTCAAATTCCTGAGGAGAGTCTTGGCTTTATTTCAATCAGGCCTTGTCTACGTGTGTTGTTCGCCTCTTCTATGTGCGTAGCGTTTCTCTTTGAAGATCACATCTTTGCTCATCAACGCGCCTTATTCATCCTTCAACTTGTCTCTACGTGCCTTGACCTTTTGCTCTTTAATCTGGATGATTGTCAACGTACGCAGCACTAACTATTGCATACGTAGAGAAAGATCTGATGCTTTCTGCCTCCAGTATCATGCACGTCTAAGCACAATGCATAATATCTACGTGCGTAGATCATTCATAACGTGCCTTGTTGCCACAAATCACAAAGTCTGCACGTCTGCACTTCTTTCCTGTATGCTCATGGATGTTTTGTATTCATCATCATCAAAACTGAACTCAACAATCTCCCCCTTTTCGATGATGACAAAACATTTATGAATTTGAACATCTAATCACCAATGATAAACAGATTTGATCAAGGGTTTCAGTCATTATCACAATAATATTCATGATATTCAAAGCAAGAATGATAACAATTGTAAATGATAACGCACATAAACTTATTTAAGCATATTTGAAACCAATTGATATTAAAACAGTAGATACAAAAATCAACTTCAAATTCATGCCATATTCTCCCCATTTTCATATCATCAAAAAGATATGCAAAAATTAGCACTTTTCCCCCTTTTTCAAAGAAAATATGATTGAATTCATTTGCATAATTAGCTCCCCCTAAGTGAAATGTTTTTCAAATGAAAGCACTTTGAAATCAAAACTCTCCTTGTTTGTTTTAAAATATGTATAGAGAGTTAAAAAAAAATCTGCCCCTATGAATAGCAAAAAAATTCAATATGTGCAATCAAAATATCAAATCAATGTAATGAATGTTTAGAATATCAAATAAGCAAAATGCACATATTTCAACATAAAACAAAAATTTGTATTTTAAGGGAAGGGTATCACATTTGCAATTTTCTCCTGGTTTTGATGACTATTAAGCACATTTCTGTAATTTCTTTATTGCCATCATGATTTTGAATGAAGTCTGCAAATAAAAGACCTCTGTTAATATCCCAAACTTCATAGCTGGAAATATCATTTGAGAATGCCATTTTTAGGATCTTTAATTTTTTGGATGTCAAGCCAAAAATAATATCAAGAGCACTAGTTCTGATACTAATTGAAGAGTCCCAATATACAGTGGAAATAACACTTCAAGAGGGGGGTGAATTGGATTTTTAGCAAGTTCAAAAATTTTGTTGAAAATCTTTTGTAAACTAACACAAATAACAAAGTTCTTTTAAATCAAAATCAAAGTCAAATGTGAAAGCTCTAAAGATCCAATCCACACACTCAATATTGAATCAAATGCAAATGTAAATCAAATAAAGAGAGTAAAGGAGAGTAAGGGAGAGAGAAAATCAACACTCATTAATTATAGTGGTTCGGTCATCTTAGACGTCCACTCCTCTAGATTCACTAGAGAGTTCAATCAACTATCTCCTCACTTTCTGGGTGGAGGGAAACCATTTACAACAACTTGTTTTTGCGAGATATACAAGCAAACCGTAACACTAGTTTTTGTGGGATTAACTAGGAAACCGTTCATCTTGTTTTATGGACAAAACAAGAAAACCAACACTAATTTTCTTAGGCTCACTAACAATCTCTCTTGTTTTTCATAGGCTCTATAAGGAAACCTATCTACCCTCAATCAAATACTTTGATTGTTACAAAACCAACCCAAAAGAAAATTTTGCAAGTGAATGACTCACATGGGTTAGAAAGGTAGAAAAGAGAGATAAAATGGATGATAAGATTTAGCATATGTCTCTCTCTTTTCTCTTCTGTTTTTGGACGTCTATTTATAGTTACTATTCGAAATATAGTCGTTGGAGCCTTGAAATAACCGTTGGAGCCTTGAAGTAGCCGTTGGACAATAAGACAAATTCTGCTCAGTACTGATGTCACCCTTCACTGCGTGCGTTATTCTTCTTCTACGAGCATAGTTCTTCGTTCCATCTGAGTTCTACGTGTTGTGTATGCAAGTCTACGTGCATTGATGGAACTTCAGTGGTCTCGACTTTATGTAGGTCAACATCTATGTGCGTTGCTTCTTTACTGTGTGCGTTGATCTTGAGTTTTGTGTGCATAGTACCACTTTGTACGTGCATTGCTTTGATTTTCAGAATGAACATTTTCCACCCAGTGGCTTCCTAAGTGCGTTGCACTGTGCTCTGCGTGCGTAGTCGTTTGATCAACCTCTGCACCTTTGATTTCGCATGTGATTTGTGTCAGAGATTTCAAATTCAAATTCCTGAGGAGAGTCTTGGCTTTATTTCAATCAGGTCTTGTCTACGTGCGTTGTTCGCCTCTTCTATGTGCGTAGAATTTCTCTTTGAAGATCACATCTTTGCTCATCAACGCGCCTTGTTCATCCTTCAACTTGTCTCTATGTGTCTTGACCTTTGTCTCTTTAATCTGGATGCTCATCAACGTGCGTAGTGCCAACTACTGCGTATGTAGAGAAAGATCTGAAGCTTTTTGCCTCCAGTATCATGCACGTCTACGCACAATGCATAATATCTACGTGCGTAGATCATTCATAACGTGCCTTGTTGCCACAAATCACAAAGTCTACACATCTGCACTTCTTTCCTGGATGTTTATGGATGTTTTGTATTCATCATCATCAAAACTGAACTCAACAGTTATGAACAAATGGAAACTTAAACTTATAATCCAGATTCGTCTCAAATAGCAAATTTTTCAATTGGATAAAAGAAATAGTTTTGTGTCAACTATCAAATTAATGAAAATGGAAGAAATTAAGAAATGATAAGTCCACCATAAATAAATGACCTCTTATTAAAAAAAGATAAATTATTCAAATTGTTTAATTGGTGGTATATATAAAGTGCATTTTGAAAGGCAACGCAAATATTATTATCCCGTATCATTTGAAGAAAACATACAAATAATTTTTCTTTAAAAAATTGTTATAAATCAATACATATAAGGTAATTAATGCACATGTACAAAGAATTTTCAATTGAAGAGAACTTTAATGGGAAGGTAATTGATAACTAATTGTACACATAAGATAATAAATAATTAATATACATAATTTCCAATTAAAAGTCTTATTTTGACAAAATACCAAAGATATTAAAACAATTGAGCAAAGTGACTTGTTCTGATAGTGGTCAAGCCCACGTTGGGATCTTGAGGTCCCGGGTTTAATGCTCACCTTGGTTGAGAAGGGGTTTGGATAGATTATGATTTGTTTCTAGTAAGACTCCCATGTACTAAAAAAAGTATTAAAACAATTTAAAAAATAAGAATGCTAGGAACACTCTTTTCTAGCACTCTCTAAAAATACTCTCTTTCTTATTAGTTAATTATCTTTAATTTCTATTTTTCCTCTCTTTTTTTCCTCTCTCTCTCTCATTAAATGTTTTTTTCCCCTCTACTTTATTTTTTCTTTCACACTTGTTTTATTATATTTTTTTACATTTCTCACTTTTTATTCCGACAAAAAAATAGTTATACGTCTGATTTTTATTTTTTTCATCCCGCTTTAAGTTAAGGTATGAACTAAAACTCAATTAAAAGAAAAACTCCAACATAAATGTCATAATAAAATAGATTTTTTTCTTGTTTCATAATTAATAATATTCACAAGTTAAGTACTCAAAATTATTTTTTAGTAAAATTATGTTTATGTTTATCTACTAAAAATTAAGTTTTTTAGAAAATCATAAAGTTTCATGCATTTCTTTATATTAATTTACTTTCCTAGATTTTATTTCACAAAAGTTCTTTAGAAAATTTAAACTTTGAATGCAATGAGAAATTAAATTAAATTTTAAAATTTCTCATGTTTTATATTAGTGTTTGATTTTTCTTGGTTAGTGTGAGTTAAAATTGCAAATTTTGTAGCTTATTACAACTAATATTGTACAAATTCTATTTGAATAAAAAAATGAAAATAATAGTTTATAGTTAAAAACCTAAACTATTTATTGTAACTCATCAAAACAAAATATTTATAGAAAAAATATTGAGACATAAAAAATAATTATATGTGTAAAAGGAAAGAAATAGAGAGAGAAAAATTCATTTAATAAGGGAGAGAAGACAAAAATGAGTATTAACTAATGAAAGAGAGGAAAAGAAATGAATAAATATTAACCAATAAGAATGTTTTTAGCATTTTTTTTTAAAATTCAAAAAATTGACAAAATGACACATCAATTTTAATAAATAAATCCAACGGTAACTGCTTTATATATATATATATATATATATATATGATAAATTAAATTACATTTTAAAATTTCTCATATTTTACATTAGTGTTTTATTTTTCTTGGTCAGTATGAATTGAAATTTTAAATTTTGTAGCTAATTACAACTAATATTATACAAACTTTGTTTCAATAAAAAAATAAAAACAATAGTTTATAGTTAAAAGCCTAAACTATTTCTTATAACTCAACAAAAAAAATCACCATAGAAAAAATAGTGAGACATAAAAAATGATTATGTGTGAAAGGAAAAATGGAGAGAGAAAAATGTATTTAATAATGGAGAGAAAAGAAAAAAAAAGAATATTAACTAATAAAAGAGAGGAGATGAGAGGAAAGGAAAGAAAAGGAATAAATATTAACTAATAAGAGTGTTTATAGCATTTTTCTTTAAAAAAATTTTAAAAATTGACAAAATAACACATTAACTACAATAAATAATTTTAATAGTAACTACTATATATATGTATGTATGTGAGGAGGGTTTCACTTGCCAAATGAGTTTCTTAATGTACTTTATTTGTTTATAAATTAATTTTTGGTGTTATTTCCAAAACTAAGTTCAAATATTTGATTTAAAAGTATTATATATATATATATATATATATAATGAGGGTTTCACTTACCTCAAGAGTAAGTTTTTTACACTTATTCTTTATCCTCTTTATTTATTATATTTGAATTTAATAGTAGAAATTAAATTAAGAAAATGAGTTATATCTACCATCAGATTTAAATATATTGTATTTGAATTTAATGGTGAGAATTAGATTCAAGAAAAAAAATTATATGCACCATCAAATTTAAATACAATAGATAATAAAAATAAAAAATAAATTAAAAAAATTTACTTTTAGAGTAAATAAATTCCTTATATATATATATATAAATTAATCTTTATGCGTGTAAATATAAAAAAGATGCATGCATTTTCTCTTTTCATGCAATAATTAAAAGTAAAAAACCTCTGAAAAGGGCCCTACAAACATCCTACCCAACATGTGGCCCCCCTGACGCCCACATCAGATTCATACAATACAAACGAAGAAAAAAATATAAAAAAAGAAATAAAATGAGGAAAAGCTTGGCCTTGACCGACGACTGCTCTTCTGGGGTCTTCGAGCACACACATTTCTATCACATAACTATACTTGGTGACTAACTTAAAATAATTTTATTTTTTTATTATATTGTAGTGATATACTTCTACAAAATTGAAATCAATGAAAGCTTATTTCTCCCTCAAACTATTAAAATGTGATAAAATTATGAGAACCCTACAATATTTAAGCGATGATTCCAGCACGTAATCGTTAAGAAACATGTAATATCTTCTCATTTAAGACCAAAAAAGAAGCTTATTTGGAGCAGAGATATTTCTCCAATTTAATAAAATTAAGTTAAATTAATTTATATTTCTGATTTCCCTCTCTCTGTTTCTCTGATTTGTGATGTAAGACCAGTAAACTGCAATCGCAGACAGGCACTTACATAAGACTCTTTTCTCCGCGAATTTTCTTCTTCTTACGAAATTTCTGAAGCACTCACTCTCACCTTTTATATCTCTTTCTTCTTCATCTCCGCAGCCTTTCTTTCTTGTCTTTCTCTGTTATTCTATCTGCTTCTGTATAACCTCTCTTTCATTCGAATCATTATCCAAGACTCGAAAGAATACAGACACAGAGTTTGTTTTAACTTTCGGACAACTTTGTACATCCTTCAAACAAAGTTCCCGCCTTTGTCAAGGTGAGGCCTTTTTTTTCCTTTTTCTCAACGTTTGCTTACCCAAAACTTAATCTTGTTTGGAAGGCAAATAAAGAAGTGGGTTTTGATTCTGTGAATTTTACGGAATGTTTGACAGTTAAAGAATTGGAAGCAGAGGAAGCCATGAAAAATAAGTTTGAGAGGTTAGTTGCTTTACTTAGTACCGATCCTGTTTTTCATTCATGACATTATTAACTTTCTGTTCGGAGACTGTATATCGTATAGTTTCTCACGCAAATTCTGCGCTTGATCAACTGTGATGCAAGATAATACTAAATATAAATTTTTCAAAGTAGTCTTCTTTTTCCCTACTTGAGACAACTACTTGTTTTCTTGTTCAGGTTTGCAGATTGGAGTTCACAGAGCTCCCTTAATTCGGAGCGACGATCCACCTCTGAAGATGGGTATTATGCAACAAGAGCAAGGATAGCTGTAAGCACAATCTGATATGGTATCTGCAGAGGTTGGGAGAATTGTTCCGAGAGGATTAGAAGACTAATAAAGAAGCCTGTGAACAAGTCCAAAGACACTGCGGCGCCGCAGCCGACCAACAAATCAGGAACTACCAAAACGAAAATTCTTGATCCGCAAAGTCCATTTCTCCAGAGATGGAACAAAATTTTTGTATTTGCCTGTTGCCTTGCAGTTTCTTTGGACCCTTTGTTCTTCTACATTCCTGTTATTGACAGGAAAAATGTCTGCCTTGAACTGGACAAGAAATTGGAAACTACAGCTCTTGTTCTTCGCTCAGCCATCGATGTCTTTTACATTCTTCGCATCATCTTTCAGTTTCGTACTGGGTTTATTGCTCCTTCTTCTCGTGTTTTCGGAAGGGGTGAGTTGGTTCAGGACCCTGGAGTCATAGCCAAGAGATATTTAGCATCATACTTCATTGTTGACATTCTCTCCATACTTCCACTCCCTCAGGTATCCCTCCTCTCTTCTTTTAGCAATGTTGCAATTTGATCATCAAGTTTAAACGTTCACATGAAGATGAAATTTATGTTTTTGATGCTTCTCAGATAGTAGTTCTTGCCGTCATTCCGAACTTGGACGGCCCGGTTTCACTGGTTACAAAAGACATTCTGAAGGTTGTAATTCATGTTCAGTATGTGCCAAGGTTCATGCGAATCTATCCTCTCTACAAAGAAGTAACTACAACTTCAGGCATACTCACGGAAACAGCATGGGCTGGAGCTGTCTACAATCTCGTACTGTACATGTTAGCAAACCATGTGATTTGGGTTTCACAATTCTGTAATCTTTGACCTTGTTTCAGTGATAACCATATATTTTGTGTCTTTGCTTGCCATTTCGTGGGAGCTGGTTGGTACATGTTGTCAATAGAACGAGAAGGTAGTTGCTGGCATGATGTTTGCAATAACATTACTTGCAACTCTACAAATTTGTACTGTGGAAGTCATAAGACTGATACGTATACATATATGCTTGATAAATGCGCTTTCGTCCAACTTGATGACATCAAGAATTTGACACAATTTAACTTTGGAATCTTCACTGAAGCTCTAGAATCTGGTGTGGCTGATACAATGGATTTTCCACAGAAGTTCTTCTTCTGCTTTTGGTGGGGTTTGCGCAGTGTAAGGTTCGCAGACAGTTCAAGACAGACCTCATCTTGATCAATTTTTAGAGGTAAAAATTTTTTCTTGATCTTTTTTTTTTCATCTCTGTTTGCAGCTCTCTGGGCCAAAACCTTAAGACAAGCACCTATGTTGGGGAGATTCTATTCGCGATATTTATTTCCATTGCCGGACTGGTTTTATTTGCACTGCTTATTGGAAATATGCAGGTTGGCTTTTGATCATGAATCTTATCGCTTCTAACATTTTTATTTCTCAACTTATGTACATGATCTTTGTTTCCTGGTATTACAGAAATATCTGCAATCCACAACTGTGAGAATT
Source organism: Flueggea neowawraea (assembly GCA_948243855.1). Taxonomy (NCBI): domain Eukaryota; kingdom Viridiplantae; phylum Streptophyta; class Magnoliopsida; order Malpighiales; family Phyllanthaceae; genus Flueggea; species Flueggea neowawraea. The sequence goes on from CAODLS010373753.1 coordinate 40,771, forward strand.
GAGGAAATGAGAGTGAAAAGGAGAGATGCAGAGCTGTGGATGTCCCACCGTATGCTTCCTGATAACGTGAAAGAAAGAATCAGGCATTATGAACAATACAAATGGCAGGAAACCAGAGGCGTGGAGGAACAGGCTCTGATTCGGAGTCTTCCCAAAGATGTCAGGAGGGAAACCGGCATCTTTGCTTTGAGCTAATAAAAAGAGTGAGTAATTTCCTCCGTAAATATCTACAAACAACTTTACACTTGGGATAATTCCAACAAAATGAACTGATAAGATTGTTGAATCCGTAGGTGCCGCTGTTTGAGAAAATGGAAGAACAAATATTGGATGCAGTGTGTGATCGTCTCAAAACAGTGCTTTACACAAAGAACAGTTGCATAATCCGTGAGGGGGATCCAGTCGATGAGATGCTATTCATCATGAGAGGGAATCTGGAGAGTGTGACCACAAATGGTAGAAAGACAGGCTTCTACAATGCTGCCTATCTAAAATCTGGTGATTTCTCTGGAGAAGCACTTCTTACATGGGCATTGGAACCCCACCCTTCCTCCAATCTACCCATTTCAACCAGAACTGTGAAAGCTCTGTCAGAGGTTGAGGCCTTTGCTTTAGTTGCTGAAGATTTGAGATCCGTGGCTTCCCAGTTTCA